>JARJDS010000365.1:0-89787 GCA_030264155.1 Atheta pasadenae
GATATAGTGGTTACACCGCAAAACGTCTTTTTTGTGTAAAGCTCCAGGAGATCAGCTGTAGCTCTTTTCCAAATAAATATTTTTACTAGTACTAAATACTAAAATATAGTTAAAAGATACCCCAATATGTGTAGAAATTTTTGGATAAATAAATTCAATAGTTTTCTCAGAAAAAATTCTGGAAAATTCACTTTTTTCGGGCTTAGTTTACATTTTAATGTTTTTAAATATTTATTAATAAATTGAACAAACATTTTTATTGTAATTTAGAAAATATAAAGTCTTATATTAATATAATATTTTCTAATATTTTTATTAATAGTTAGAAAAATAGTTAATGTGGAAGTGTTGCAATTTTCAATTTAATCTTCAATGAAATTGTTTGTTGCGTGATGCGAATGTGGAGTTTCAACAATTCATTCAACAATGCGTAGAATATCAATGTTGTAATATTTTCCAATAATTGCGTTTGCAGAATTCAATTTTCTTTTCGTAATTATTGACTTGAATCATTACTTAACCTCAACACTAATAAACTAATAAAATTACGGTAAAAAAAAATAAATAAAAATTAATCAAATTGTTGTTAAGTATTAAAAACACATAAACATTAACAATAATTTTATTAAAAGCTAAACGATGCATAATTTTTGAATAAAACTGTACCCGTGGAGACGTGACCAACACAACACTTTTGTAATTTTTAAGTTTGGCAACGCCGCTATGTTGTTCTATGTCAATCTGTGTACATATTTATCAGTCTGTTTGAATTCACCGCGCAAATAATATTTAAACTCTGGTACAGTGTTGCCAAGTTGTCTCGTCTGACCCCGTCGATGTATAGTTTTCATTCAATTGTTGAACTTTAAACTGTGATTAAGAAAAAAGTAAACGGTGAAATTTTTTTAATTAATTTTTAAAAAATATAAAATAAAAGCATTAAAAGATTGTCAGTTTTTGGTAAATATCTGTAAGTTACTTTTTAAATTATATCTTAAATACTGGATCTGAGCAGTACTGTCCTATACAACCAATGTTAATTACCCAATTTCTAATTGAATATATCTCGGAATACAAACGGTCAATCGACTTCAAATTTTAAGGGGTAATGTATTATCACGTCTTTGATAAGTATACAAAAATTTATAAATAACTAGTAACATGTCTTAACTTTATTTTTTTATAAAATACATGATCTATTGAACTAAATAAACAACAAAGAATCAGTCAGTGGAGTAACTAAGTAATTCCGTCCCGTTTGGAAAAAAACGGTGGCGATACTAAATACTTAAACAGTCAATTAACGTTTATTGTACCGTGATGCACTAATGTACTTTTAAGTAACGTCTCTGACTGTATGTCTTCAATTCAAGACTAGTTGTAAGTACTTGTTAGTAATTTAACAAGTTAACATCTTTGGAAAATGAGCGGAACAGTTATTATGTTCCAGAAACTAAACAACCTCAACGACAAATAAGCGAAGAACAAATTACTTTAAAATCATGCAAATATAACAATAAACTAAAAATAATCGAAAACAATTAGTTTAGAAATAATCTTACCCAACTATTACGATAGTAATCAACCAAGTTATCAGGAACATGTCAGGAATTTTCGTAATTCCAATGATTTTTATAAATATTATGCTTATTATTGCAAAAAATCATTAAAAACTCAAACAGTGAATGCAAGTTTTTTCAAGTTAACAAATAAAAGATATATGTCATGTTCAAATCAATTAAATATTTATACCAATTTTAATATTCTGTAATTATTATAAACATATCTAAACGAACGAGCAACGAGTAACTAGTAACTGGTAACTGGAAGCAAGTCAGGTCGTTCACGTTTCTCCTTCATCATTTATCATTAATTTATCATGTGATGTGATTAATTGGTGCGTTACGTTCTATTCCACCAACATTTTATTCAGTTATTTATTTTCTGCAAAGTAATTTTGCCCAGTTCCACATATCACACAATAAATATTAAACAAATAGACAACAAATGTTTATAAGTTCTATAAAGTTATAGAAATTATAACTGATACAGGATATTAAATTATAGTGTGTCAAGTTTACAACTAAATGTTTGTTTGTTAGTTACGTGGAACAAAAGTGGAGTTGAAATCTAGTTTTACATGACCTATAATTCCTACAGAATGTAATTCAGCAACAACGTAAGTGTAAGCTTAGATTGAACTTTATGATAAATGCGTAAATGCATAAATAGGTTGATGCTTTGTTTACTGCGGTTAAGTCAATAACGCTATTTATGAATCAAATGAGTTTTTCGACTTAAATCGGTTATTTGCGCGGCGTATTTTTAACCCAAAAGAAAATATTGTGACTTGCAGCACGTAATATTTCAAAACGTGTTTATTTATATGATTATAAGATATATAAATACTTACATTGATACATTGATTTTACATTTTAATTTAATTTAAGTGTTTGGAGTCACTACACAACCGACACGTTTCAAAGTTTGAAAACAGAATGAGAACAAACAAAACAAAATACCAATAAGGTAAAAAATAAATGAATCATGGTAACAAACAGAGGTATCTTGATTTTTTTAAACACAAACTTGATCTTTTTTGTACAGTTTATTAATGGAAGTCAAAGCCTACTTGTTTTAAAATTATGAAACAAAACAAACGATTGTTTTCTGTAACTTTTAGAATCAAGCAGGTAGATAAACAACTGAATGTTTAGAGTTGTTTGAAGTCAAAGCTTACACGTTTGTTAAAAAATAATTACCCCACAGTTTAAATTTTATTTTTTCTTCAGTGCCAAAAATTTCCAAAACGTTCCAGTTCATAAATAATATTCTAAAAATACTTGAAATCCAGATTTAATTTTATGGGACTTTTCTTTTGAAGCAAAAAATGATACTGGATGAAAATAATTCTTCAAAAAACCAAAAACTGAGTTTATAATCGAGGAATTTAACGTAAGTAACTTTATTCTATATACAAATATTCTAATTTTTTCCAAATATTCCAGAAATAAAGAAAAATTTAAATATTTAGAGTACAAACTTACCAATAACAAACTGATCTTCATATTGATGCTTTAAACAAAACGTCTATGATGAAGATAGTGATGGCGGCTTGGTCTGGTTCTAATCTCGCGTTCTTTCTTGGAGAAGAACGGTGGTCGACTGGTAACTGGTAAGTGGTCGGCCTGATGGGTCCGGTAACTGTCTCAAGATAGGTAGAAGCTGCGTGGTCTGCGCGTGGTTTCCACCAACACACTTACGCTACGTTTGTTTCCTTCGCCTTCTTTACCTTCCTCGGACTCACAGGCTAAAGAAACAAGTGGCGTAACAATCTGCACTTGCACGTAGGAAACCTCAATGTATGTTCTTCTTCGTGGTCGACCGCGGACTTCTTCGGTGCTTCGGATCTTCGGCGTTGATGGTGCGTACGCTTGTGGCTCGAAGTTGGAATTGTTGGCCACCTTATTGCGGCGTGCACACACGCGTTCCTCTCACCTCGTACGAACCAAAGCTTTACTCGTTTTGTGTTTGTGGCGGCGAGCATCGGCGAGTATTATGGAGTGGAGACTGTGTGGCAGAAAGCTTTGGTATCTGAATGATGGTTGGTGGGAGTGTGGGTACGAAATTAAAGGCCGCTGAGCCGGCAGGTGCATCATTACGGACTGATTTTTTTTACACGCTGGATAATGGGATTGAAATTCATGCCCGATTGAAATTCATGGAATTTGTTGATGCATTAAAATGAAATTTAATTCTTTTTTCTAATATTTTTTAAAGAAAAAGGTTTTATTAGTAAAATTTTAACCAAAAAAAACTTGCAAAACATTAATAATTTAGTAGTTTAAAAATATATAGAGCATAAAAAATAATTTTATAGTTAGATTCATTTGTATTTGTTATATAATTAGTGTCAATCGTAAAAATAACGCTGAAGAAGCACGCGATTGCGGTTGATGATTTAATAAACCATCTAAATGAAAAAAATTAGTCAAATCAAAGCAACAAACCACGTAATTTAGTGACTTTGCAATGCAATACTTATAAAATACAAATAAACAAAATTAAAAACCAAGATTATGTCATTACTTGCAAGAATCTAATTAGACAAGCTGAATTTGTACAATATTATTGATTAACATTGTAATTAACTGCAAAATTACTAAATACGCATATAAATTGTGATTAATTAATTGATTTAGCAATTTAGCCAAATTTATTTGATTTTATAACTCGTTTCACACACATTTGAATTTAATTTTTATTTATTTTCAGTTTTTTTAGTTCTGACGTTATGCAACCAACAAAACACAACACGTTCTAGAGATCAACTTTAAACATAAACGAAATGCACATTCTTTTAGAAGAAACTGAAAGAATTATTGAACTTTTCATTTATTTGTGGGTATATACAATTAATAGATACAACAGAAATTGTTTTTAACAATGAACAAAACACTGAAGAAAGAAACAAAATGCATTTAAACGCTTCGGAGCGCAGAAGCGTTACGTTCAATCAACTATAACTTGTATTCGTTGATTTATCTGCAGTTTTTCCCTTCTTTAGAATAGATTTCTAAGATTTTGGCGAAACAGAGCACCAAATCACTTTCGTTCGTTACGCGATTTGCATTGTTGGTGGGAACAATCGATATATAAATCAGTTTCAAAATAGTATTGTCGCAATTTTACAGAGTGGCTTGAGAAGTGATTAACTTGAGTTTAAAAACAATTGTTACGAGTAAATATGCTTCTGTTAAGAAGCAATATATCTAAGGTATTTATTATTTTGTTATTAATTATTATTGAAGTTGTAATTTGGGTTTTGTTTTAATTATTTTTTGATTTTTTTAGTTATTTGTACTTTTTACATTGTTAACTTGTACTTTATCGCAACATTACGATGGAGAATACGACGATGACGATCATTCATCCTACGAATCAGAGTCTGATGGACCAGATTATTCGAAATATTACTCTGGCGCTGATGGTGGATCATCTGCGGCGTTGATTGACGTAAAGCAAAACTCTGGATTTGTAAACCCCGCCGATTTTTCTTCTTTCTTTAGCCCTTCATTTTACGCTGCTTCCAACAAACAGGAAGTAACCAAAGACAGTCCAGCAATTGGTTTTGTCAATTCCCAAGACTTCCAATCGGGTTTTGCCGACTTTAAAGCCTCGCCATTTGGCGGAAAAGATTTCTTTGAACAAGCGCAGCTTGTGCATGCGCAACAACAAAATGCACAAAAAAATGTTGCCGAATCAAACAGTGATTACGAAATTAAACCTGGCCCGAGCTATGTTTCACACAAAATTGTCCCACCGGCAACGAAAAAATCCAAATACGAAACTAGCTCAGAACTTGATGATTTGAACAAACCGTACAACTACAAAATTTCAGAAAATGATGATAAAGTGATTCCTTTGTATTCCGGTAATAAGCAAAAAGTTGTGGAACAAAACAAAAAGTTTGTGCCACATTACACGCCAAAGAATCAGAATAACTTAACGCCGTACCAAAAGTATAGTTTCCAAACGCAAACGCAACCGGCCACTCTTTCGACTTTTGCTTCAGCTGCAACCGGCAAGCTGACTTTGCCTCCAACACCTAGTTATGCCAATTATGATTATTTGTACACTCCTAGTACTAATAATGATTATAAATTAGCGTATGACGCGGCAGCGACTAATGTTAATTCGAAATTGCAGGATTTTAATAACTTCAAGCCGTCTGAGCTTATCAAAGAATGTAAGAAGGTGAACAAGCACGTTGCTGGTACTAGCAAGAACTCAAAACCGATGGACTGTTATGTCTGCAAAGACGCTAAAGGTATTAATTATGAAGAATGCTTTTATGGACAAGCTTCCGAATCTAATCCTAAGAATTACTACATTGAGACATCGAAGGCATACAAGGAACCGACTCAAGTGCAGAGTTATAACTTCAATCGGTATAAACGTTACACTGTTAACGATAATGGTAAAGATGACCCTTATGAGTTTTTGAAGAAACAATCGGAGAAGTATTATAACAATCCTGACTTTGAATCGAGTTACAAGCAACCGAAAAGTTATGAAGATGAGTATAGGTTTGGTCCGGAACATTTTCAACAAGGAGAAGAAAAAAGTTCTTCTGAACAGATAGCTGATCAACTGATTAAATCTGGGGAGAATTGTAGAAGAGTGGATAAAGATGGTATGACTTGTATGGTTTGTGAGAATAAGAAAACTGGAGGTAATTATGAGCAATGTTCCTACTCGAATGCACCTGAAGAGAAAAAGTATGCGTATTCCAAACAACGTAAGTATAATCAAGAAGATGAACCCACTGAAGAAACTGATAGTTCAGAAGAACAACCTGTTAGTAATAAGAAGCCACAACAGTTTTATAAACCAGAGACTAATAAAAAGCAAAAATATCAACAAAGGTCTCGTACTGTAAGACCAAGTGTTAATAGTAGAGATTCAGATTCTGATGAAGTTGAAAGAATTAAACCTGTCAATACCAATAGGAAAGCTTCCGAGTACACTGTACCAAAACATTTTGCTAATATACAAGTATCAACTGAAAGTGCAGAAAGTGAAGATGAACCTGATCATGATGAATATTATTATGTGTTGCCGTCACAATCTGAATCTAAGCGTGATGAACAGCGACAAGCTGCTGATGCAAATGGTGATGATCATGAAGCTACTGAAGAAGAAGAACCTGAAGCGCATTACGGATATTATGGTGAGGAGAGTAAGAAAGATGTTGAGGAAGTTTTAGCTGAGTTTGCAAAGAAAGACCGTTCGAAATGCAAAAAAGCTGAAAAGAATGGAATGACTTGCTATTTGTGTGTTGACAAGAAAGGCCTGCAGCATGAAGAATGTATGTACGTGTCTGAATCGCGACCGCAATCGAAATACCAAGCATATCATGCGAAGCAAGAAACCGATGGACGCGAAGGTGCCGCGCCAAAGCAGAGAAACGAGGAAAACGTTGAAGAAAGTAAAGTGAAATCAGTGCGGACGCGCACCAGCAGATCGGAACCGCGTGCAGATGAACCGAAGTATCCTGATTTTGGTGAGAGTACTACCGAAAGTGTTCAACCACAAAGGAGGAGAAGGCCGAAAAAAGCCACGAATGAGAAGCGAGTAGTTACTAGAGAATCACCTGAGAATACTAAAAGTAGGATTACTAGAAGGAATTACAGTGAGAGGTTAGATGACCAACCGATTGAGGAGAGTAAGGATCAGTACAGGGTTAGTGGTGAAAAGGGTGCGTTTAGTCATGAGACTGAACCGGTTTTTAGTAAGAAGTTTGGTGTTTCTTTGCCCAAATTTATGTTGGCTAGGTCAGAAGGAGAGAAAATTTATGATGAGATGGTTAATTTTAAATCTTAAGTTTTATTTTAGTTGAAATCTTTGTTATCAGTTGTTATGTGTGAGGAAGCATCGCTGTTGTGATCTAGAGATGTATTGTTATTTGTTAATTTGAATTTTTGGTTATGGAAATTGGTTTTAATTACAAACAATTTACAAATGACATTGTTTGACATTATGCGACAGTAGGTGACAACCAAACCAAAATATACGCCAAATATGTTAAGTTTTTGTTTATGTAATGGAATAAAATAATAAAATACCATTTAAATTGGCGTTGGTTGTAACTATTTTTATTTAATAACTATACAATTTTAAAATTTATAGTATGTAAATGTACAAACTTAAAATAAATACACGTGTTCGTTTGGTTGCATACGTTAAAAGTACGTTTTAATATTTTATAGAATACCTACTTGTTCAAAAATCCATAAACGATCAACTTTGAAGTGTAAAATAAAATACTTTGGAAACAATTTATAAGGTGAATTTAATTGAATTGTTAAAGAGTAACTTCTGAACAGTATAAAAAAAATTAAAACAAGACAATTGGTTAATTTAGTGACGAAATATTGATAATTTTCCAAATCTTGTTTATAAAAATAATACTTTCATTTAACTTTGTCGGCCAAAATAAAATACTTATGGATTGTTTCGGAAGTTTAATTTTATTGAATATTAAAAATCAACTCTTAAATTTGAAATAAAAATTAAGAACAAAAAAATTGGTTAATACCAAGCCGAGGTATTGACAAATTTCCATGTAAATTTTTAATTTTTATTTAAAGATAAACAAATATGGAAGGATTTGGTTGTTAGATATGAATAAAAATAAAACAAACATACAAGTATTACAATTAATTATAATTCAATCATCATTGTAATCATAATCATAAAATTGCTCATAATCATCATGAAGTTTTGATATAATACGCAATCATAATTCATAATAATAATCATAATTCATTTGCATTAATCAATTATTATTTATCATCGTCAAATTGCAACGATAATAAAATAATACTTACAATACCGTGACGGCTCTGATAAGTCGGCCATCGTCTTTGGTATAATTTATTACACATTTCAATTATACAAAAAAGTCATCATCATGTACTCTCGATAGTATGATTTCAGTTATCTCTGCTTTCTTTCCAAATCAATATGAACTATACAACAATTTACAGTATTGATTTTTAACATTATTGAATGAGAAATTTAACCAAATGTAATTTCAATCTACAAGAAAAATTACAATTATTGGATAATTCAATTTAAAAAGAAATCATCATGTTTGTTGTAATTTTTAAATTAATAACAGACAGGATGATTTCGCAATATTTGTGATATCGTTTATGATTGAATTTTAAAGATTTGATAAATCAAATTATTATATCTTGCAATTTTTCTTGATAGTTCCAGTAATTTTTGACCATCATTAGTACGTTTTCATCTGTGACTAGTAAACAGATTCCTTAATTACATCATTTTACATTTGTTAGTCCAAATTCATTCGAATATTCCGTTTTGTTTTACAGTTTTACAATTTTTGTTTTGTTTTGCCTCACATTACAACTCTTTGTTCCAATGACTTCAATCTTGCATCGTCAAACGTGTAAAATTAACAAGTAATTTACAACTTTACAAAAAATGTATATAAATTAAAGAACAATTAATCGAATCAACAAAAATTCATTTGTGTGCTACATGTAGAAATTTATCCATCGTAATGTGCTGAATTCATCTTGTGCTTTTTTGCATTTTGCTAGATATTTTCGTTCGATCAGTTTTATTACTAGTAAGGTAATTCGCTAATAATTATATTTCGTATTTTCATCATTTAATTACTTTTTTATATTAGATATATTTCTTTGGTGTGCTCTTAATCAACTAAACAAATAAACGTTTTGTTGCTTTCTCGTACGCGTGATCACGCTTCATCTAATAATTAAAAACAAATCTTAAAAAAATTAATACTTAAATAAAAATGAAGTACATAGCAATTTAAAAGTACGTAGTACGTAATCAAAATATAAAAAAGAAAGTAAAAAAAACAAACAAACAAAATCGTGTATAGATAAATAAAATTAATTCTTTGAATTGTATAAGAAATGTCATTCCGCTTATAAATAAAGTATAAATAAGTTATTATTAACAAAAGTTCGTTTGATTAAAAATTTGAGACCATTCTTACAATTACTAAAAAAAGAAATAAATGTCGCCCGAAAATTACTCATAAAAATAATAAAAACATTTGTAGTAATGCAAGTGTTGCAAGTCTTGCGGAGGTTTTGCGAATTATGCAATTAAGATTACATTTCTCACTGTGAATCAATCATTTTTAAACTAAACTTGCACTAAGAACGAGTCCACAACTGGTCATTGATAACTATGCCAATGGTAAGTACATAAATTTTACATTGTTTCATTGCAAATTATCATAAATTACTTAAACGCTAATACTATTTGTATAATTGTCTCTTGATTCCTTTTTTTTACAATGTGAACTCCCGGTGCACTTCTGTCGGTGTACTTTTTGACATTGGAAACTTTCAAACTTGAAACTTTCAGTCGCATTGAATGTCTGTGTTTAGTTTGAAAGCATATCGTTTCACGCCTTAAGATTCGCGAACATTGGACGGTTCCATCTTCGACCACAAATGATTAAGATCTGAATTGAAGACGACGGCTTCTTCGCCTTTCTGACAAGCGCTGCCGCTTTCAGTGGGTGAGTTCGCCGATGCCAAAGAGTTAGCACGCGTTGCTGCCAACGGAGACCGGCTGCTTTGTTCCGACCCGGGGGCGGTTGAAGTATTCACCGTGTTGTTCGTATTTACAATCGTGGGATCGTTGTTTGTGTAGTAATAAGTATCTGCAAACAAACATTCAGTGTTATTTGTTGATTTATAAATAATTTCGAAAAAAACTACTTGGTATGATAGGAAGTAAAGGTTCAACTGCAAAACATCTTAAAGTTTTCGTTTTGTATTAATTGTGATTAGAAATATTCAAGAAAAGTTGAGAAATTAATTTTTAAATTTAAAAACTAAAAATTTGTGTACTTGAAGTTGCCTATAATGTAACACCGTTTTTGAATTAGAATAAAAAAAAAAATATGTTAAACTCAATAATTTACAATTAATAAACGAAAAAATAATTATTATTAAATATAAAATTAAGTAATAATAAAATTAACCATTAAATTGTTTTTAATTTAATTAAATAAAAGTAATTTTAAGTAAGTGAAGTTGCCTATAGTAAACCACTAAATTTGAAATAAAATACCATAAAAAGTGGAGTTTAATTTAAAAATAAGAAAACTTTAAAATGATTTGTTGCAATAAATTGGTTGGCACGCGACGAATATACTCACTGTTTACTTACTGAGCAACCCGCTGGATGCACTTCCATATCCGTACGCAGTGCCGTAAGCCGCCCCATATTGACTGTAAGCCGTGCTGTAAGCATAATCTGATCCTGGAACTACCGTACTTCCTGTAAATTAAATTAAATTATTAATAATTAATTAATTTAATATTTTACTTTTAATTATTATTTAATTAACTTATTAATGAATTATACCTGTAGTGTAACCAAAACTAGGCAACATTGCCGAATAATGTTGTGTACCATTCGACGGCTGAAGAACAGTAAGCGCTGCAGGATCCGGTGATCCTGTGTGCGAGGTGGGCTGGCTTCCTGGCTCGGCAGGCAGCGTAAGCGGCAAGCCGGGCGAAGAGCCATCCACCCCCGATCCCAATCCTACCACGCCACTATACGCTGTTGTCGTTTCTGCTCATCGCCAAATCATGCACGCCAAGCGAACGAAACAAACAAAAACAAAACAAAAACAAAAAAATTAATATCAAGCCACACACAAAATAAAAAATAAAACAAACAAAAAACAATTGATAAGTAATGAATTACATAAAAATTTAAACGTTTACAAAACAATTAAAATAAAAACAATCACGTTAATTAATTAATTAACGATTGACATAATAATTAATTCTACTAACGAGACATGCAAAATTTAATTATCTAAGTAAATATTCTTTGGGTTAATAGTGTCAAGAAAAAATCATAAACGGAGTGCACTAATGAAGAATTATTTAAATATAAATATTAATTATATTTATGTGAATATTTATTGCGTCTATCAGGCGCGTATCGTGCTTAATTACGGTGAGAATTTTCGTGTCGGAAGGACAGATGCGAGATAGTTTAATGTGCGTTGTTAAAAGATGGGATGGTGGACAGAGGCGCGATTGAATTGAGTTTCGCTAATTGCGACGGCAAACAACGGCCACTGCGTCAATGCCAAATGATGCAATTCCAAAGCTGAGAGATATGAACGCAAATAAAAACACATTCGGTTCTATGGAATGAAAAAAAAAATAGCACGAAAACAATAGAAGTCATTAAATGTGCGAATCTGGGTGTTGTTTAGATATTATTTCGTTTCAACTTTACTTCATGCTTCATGCGTTGTGTTGCTGTGCTGTGTTGTTTTGTTAGTCATATAATTGACGTGCAGTTTAAATCAATGACAAATTTTGTTTTAATTTTATTACAAATAAAAATAATCATGCTGGATGTGCAAAACGAGCATAACAATCATAGTGACGTGGTAATATTTTTATAAACCCGTTTTTCAATTTTTAAATTTTTGGTGTTTACGTTTACATTTTTTATAATTAAGTACTATTTTAATTTTTAATGGTAATATTTGTACATACCTAACGATCCAGTCAAAGGTGGCGTGTACAAATTTTGTGAATTCGCCTGACTCATGGTGTTAATCGAATCGTAGATGTCTGCCGCTGAACTGGCGACTCCGACGCCTGGAAAACTGGCGTGCGTGTCATAATATCCCGTTTGGCCTGGTTGGTTACCCGTACCGCCCAATTCTGATAGCAGTTTGTGTTCGTCTTTAATGCTCCACTTACTGGACCATAACTGGAAAACAAAAATCAGACATTTTAGACTTTTATAGGTTTAGAAATCAAAAGTTTGCAACCCAACAAACAATTTGTGACAAACATGCTGTCAAACAAGTTGCAAACTTTAAACACTATAAAAAAAACTTACGTTCGAGTACAATTGATCGCCATTATAATGCGTTCTCTGTCGTTTCAAATCATCTTCCGGATGTCCGTTGATATCTCTATTTTCATCTGTAAACAAAACACATTTTGTTAATTTAGTAAAACTATAATTTTCTAGTTTTCTATAAAAAAAATTACACAAAAGTAAAATGTAATAAATCGCTACAATCAGTTAGGTTGCTTTAGTTGCATGAAAATCTGCACTTAAGTTATAGAATGCTCTATATGTCTCTCATCTTCAACTGAGAACGTTCATCAATCATAACGTATCATGATGTCCTTAACGTTATGTAAGATATAAAAACCCGGAAAGGTTTTAACAATTCAAAATCTCCATTCTGTAAACATTCAAAATAAATCTTGACTTGATGAAAAACCTTCAAATAAAGAACGCAAATCCAGATATTAAGTTATCTCAATATATTATATATATATATATATATATATAAATTCCTTTAATCTAGACATCTCAATATATTAAAATATGTTGTTTGGTGTTTAGAAAAGTTAAGATGTCAAAACCTGACGAAAGTATATAATCAAAAATCATAAATGGGAACACCTAGTCTCTTAAAATCTATCTAAGCGTAAGTTAATGTTCCTAATGTTCCGAGTCAGATGGAAGTGAAGTGGATCTGTAAACATTGCTTGCGATACACAATGGAGCATTGCTTCAACACATAGGTGCAGTCGACACACACCATCCTGCTGTTGGTGCTCGAGAGTTGGTCGATTAGGGCCTCGCGTATCGTCTCATCTCTCATCCGCGTTACGTCATTGTTCAGTGATTAATTGCAAGCGCAACTAATGCCAACCAAACACGAACAAGAACACCGTCCGCCAGATATTTCATAAGGAAACATTGCTTAGTTGCCCGCTTTGCAAAAATAACTTGGTTGGTAGTTAATAAATGTCTGGACCGGGGAAAGGGACACAATGACCATTGCGAAGACATTCTTAGATGTGGTCTTGGACTTAACTATAACTATTTCCAGGCTTTCCTAGCCCTTAGTCCTTAGACCTAAGACCTTCTAGAAATAACTATTGTTCCTTTGTATGTAGTTTGTATATAAAGGATTGTTAAGGACATTCAGATGTACCCTAAAGTAAGTTCTATAGTTATTGACCGGAAGCCGACCAAGGATATTCATGGTGTAGTTTTAACTTTTAACAAAACCTAACATAACCTTTTAAACGTATTATTTTAAAATAATAATAGAATTGACGTATTTGGTTTAAATTCTGTATAAATTTTCATTGGTTTTGTGGAAGTGAATTCCAACGGGGATACCATATATCACAAAATCTCCATTACTATTTATTACCTAGTAGGAATATTACCGGCGAGCGGGCGCAATAACGATTTCGCATTCATTCCCGCCCGTAATTTCGAACCCATATATTGATGTATATTTTGTGTAGAGTATTGTTTAACCTCTGGGTGTTTAGTGTTTATGTTTTGGTGGAGTTGGTTGAGTGTTGGGGATGCGCAATCCTCCAATCCTGGATTTCATAGACTGGATAGACAATAGAGACAATACCGGTTTTAACCCACTAACGAGTATCGGCACGGATATATTGAAATTTTCATTAAAATCACGATCTACTGGCATTTCCATAAACGAGAATTTGTGGGGTTGTAGCATTTACAATTACAATCGATCCAACAACGCGAATGCCGTCGCAATTTTCACATATTACAATTCATACAAAGGGTTGTATTTATTTTATAATCAAATATTATTTTCAATGGCGTAATTAACTTTGTGCTGGACATTAACATAAAAGTTATATTTATTTAATTCAAAACTAATAACGTTCAAACTAAATTTATAAATAAAACATTAAGGGTTGTGTTTGTTAAAATTGTTAAAGCGTCCATAGGGCGTCCATATTTTATTTTTTTTACCCTTTTTATTGTTAAAAGGTTTTTTTCTTTTCTATTTCTGTTTCTATTATATCTTTTGATGTGATTTTAGATTTTATGTTTCATCAAGGTATTGTCCATTTTCATTGTTCGGTTCTATTCCAGATTTCCTCTAACGCACGTTGTTGATGTGCCCACTACATCCAACACAACAGACGTATGCGCGGAATTGAATTCGCATCAATTCGAGAGTACATCAAATGGGGAAATGGGGTTGGCATCGAATGGTCAACACTAACATAACAATGCCTTCGCGACTTAACATTACAACCCCATTGAAATCAACACCAACTGTTACACGAATTATACTGGATTAACATTTAGACAACATATCCACAATAGACCTCATATTCTAACCTTAAATTTGCTATTTCGTTATTGATTTTTTTCCAAATTAAAGCTACAAATAAAATTTAGAGATCTTCTAAAACATATTTGATAGCAGATGAGGTTTAATAACATCTAATAGATATACTATTGGTATGTATGTGAGTATTTCAGTCGATTTATTTTCGAAACGTTACCAACCCCAATGTGACTACAATCGAGCAGCCCTAATAGCATAGCCTTACACTAAAATCGCAACAACAGCCACCAAACCATCGAGAGTGAGAGAGGAAAGCCGAGTCACTCAATTCCCCATGGACCAGTCAATATAATCGCAATAACGCAACCCCTAAACCACCCCAAATTCCGATCATCCTCCATGGCTTTTATACAAGTAAAGAGCAATACAAAATATCGTTCTTAAGCCGCTACTAAACTACACACAAGTCTAGTTAATGCCAAAATAAAGATTTCTGACATGTTTGATATACTTATCGCCTTTTAGGGATTTCGGGGTTTAACATCATTATTTAACCAGCTACTATACTAAACTATTTATCAAAATTTTGTTGGTTATTATTTTTTTGCTTCAAATTATTTGATTTTGTTTGGTCCAGAATTCTAGATATTGAACAATGTTAGTCTGTGATCTCTCAATAGATTGGAATGGATCCCAGGGGGCCGTGGCCAGTGTTCCAACATCATCCGATTTCCACTGCCTCCACCACTCCTGGATGCAACAATACAGCGGCACCAAACCAATTAAAATCAACAAGCCGCGATGTTTCCTCTCTATGCAAAATAGAATTGTTTCCAATTGGCATTTCGTTACTATTTTTTTTTGAAGCTATTTCTACTCAAAACATTTTTTGTTTTGATAAAAGTTCCAATAAAAAATATAAGCACTAAATTTTATTTTTGTTTGTTACATCTAAATAACAACCCCTATATATTATTTTTTATTAGCTTTGTCCTAACATACATTATTACATGTACCAGTCAAAAAACGTATAGATAATCCCCCACCAATTGGTGTTTATTCTGTTTATATCAGTTACAAACGTTTATATTTCTAACTTATAACATTAAGGGTTCGTTTTTTCCCTCATCTCGAGTGTGACGCAACTTCATTATAATAATATCTATTGTAGCAATGTTAGAGTCAGATGAACAACAACAAGTCGCGAACACATGCACCATTATTATACTTCACGGATAGTGAGCACTCTCCTTTCTCGTTTCGGTTCCTACTTGGGGGTTAGCATTAGATGCACGGTCACCCTTTGCGCCACGCACGGGTTTATAGTAATGGCTTTTTATAGAAAGTTATACGATATTGTAAAACCTCCACTGGTGAGTTTTGAAAGTCGCAGGAGCGTGAGATTTATATGAATTTCTATTTTGACAATTTGATACGGCAATTTAAGGGTGTTATTTATGGGATACACTTTTTAATTGAACGCGCCACAATCGCGATCGTATTACGCTCTCGAAACAAGTCAAACATATTCTTGTGATTTAATGAGAGTTGGTTGACAATGAGTTTGTAATGTTGGCAATGTATAGAACTAGTTGTTGGCCCAAAGGTCCAAGGGCTAAGGACGAAGGTTGCGAGGAAAATCGCACACAATGAAGCTTCAGTTTAGTTCGGAACTAGTGAAACGGAAGCTCGTCGTTGGAGAGTTGGAGGCGGCACGAACGCCATCAGCGGGTTAATTAATGAATCAAAGAGAATTGTTATAGCGAGCAACAGCAGCTTCACGAGCGAAACGTTTATGGTTCCGGAAATTCGGTTCCGGAATGCGCGGACTTGTATGAAGCAGTAACTACTAAACCCAATGGCGTACCAACCCTTCACGCAATGTAATACCTAAAACGTATTGTAAAATCAACACTTTGTTTACTACCCTTAAAACCCCCAAAACTCTGCAAAAGAAAATTTGTTTGCTAACAAATAAGATATAAGAGTGGAGTTCTTTTGTTTCGCTTGTTCATTTGATGATTTTTCTTTCATTTTTATTCCTTGCGGAATTTTTGCATAGGAAAATATGAAAGAATATTGTGTGTTTTTCGCACCGACGAATTCGTGCGTGAGTATGTGGGTGGCGGTGGGTGTGCGTGTATGCATGTGCATTCATTCGTTCGAGGAAAATATGGCGCGACCGGGATGAATTTTCGTCGTTACGAGCGTGAAACGAGCGAACGCCGCCGCCGCTTGGCTGTCTGCGCAAGCAGCGAGCTGCTCACCAGCGGGGGCTGTTTCACCCCCTGACCAATCAGCGCGGATGCGGTTTATGAAGACATCAAGCGCGTTGCTTAGCGACCGCAGCGATTCCCCCTGGCTGCAAAGCGGAGTAGAGAGTATCCGAAACCATCGCCACCCCACACACTCAAACACACAACCCGTATTACGTCTACCGCCACGACCACCACCGCCTCCACAGATTGTATCCTGGGATAATATACAATTTTATCGCACTCGACTACATTTTTTTTCGGGGGGCTTGAAATCTTCTACTTACAAATTGACCTGCCGAAACAAGAATCTTGCAATAAATTTTGATTTTTTTTTCATATTTCCAATCAAATTTAAAAAAAAAATTAAAATTAATTATTAGCAAAAGTTTTGTTAGGTAAATAGTTAGCTACCGTTTTCGGACCTGCTAAGTTTAGTGTGGCAGGCGTGAATGATGTTTTCGTTAATTTACCTTTTCACTAATGCGTTTGCGCTCACCGAGCGCCTAAATAGCGCCGCCGCCGCCACCAATGTGAATCGCAGCTCTATGTTCTAGCGTCACCGTGACGCGCGCGCGAAGTTGTCGTAGAGATCTCACGCATCGATAAAACGCTCGTGGTAAAGCGTTGATTATTAGCGACCGACGATGGCGGCCATGACACGCCGCATATTTCATATCCAAAGCCCACGGCTTTTAATAGTTTGCGTTCCTACTAAAAGTGTTGAAGTCGTTTTCTCGCCGCAAGATTCCAAAAGTTAGAAAACTCGTTTAAAACGCTTCTATAAGATTAAAAGAAAATGTTCCCTATGATTTATGACTAACCCAGTTGTTCCGCAACTGTCCGAAAATTTCTCGCAAAAATTTGTAATAAATATTCATTAATATTTAATTTAATGGATTGTTAAGCAAAATATCCACCAATTGCCAACCGAGCATCAATTCTGTGCTGTTCGTGAAAACGTTTATGGAAACCTTCATTTTCACGACTTCATAAAGTGGTGCTTGCTTGCACGTGGAAACATTTAACTTGAACCGGTGTAATAATATTTTCGAGTGTATTGTGCGCATTTGAATGGTACACTTACCGTGATCCTCGATTCGTTTCCGCTTAATGCTATTGCCATTCGGATCGTGCTGCAGTCCCAGAATGCCATTGATGCTATAAGCGCCGGAGCGCGGTTCGGTGAGTTGAGTGGCTGGCGCGTGAGCGATGACCGACACCGGGCCGCCGCTCGGCGGCGTTCCGGTGCCGCCTCCGCCCGTGTTCGTGCCGCCGCCGCCACCACCGCCGCTCGACGCAATGTGGTGCGCGTGCTTCGCCTTCTCCGCCGCCTTATTTCTTACGATCCTGCAAAACAAAACAAACACGGGTTATTTTAATTATTACGAACAATGCCCACAAACAAGTTTTCATTTGTTTTTAAGCTCAACAAAACACAACTTCAGTAAAGAGATGCAATTCGTTGCTATTGTATACGCTTTGATGAGAGTAACTTAGAAAGCTTTAAGTTAAAACTGCAAAAACTTCAAAACTTCATTTAAAATTATTTGTCTGTCTATTAAAGTCAAGAGGACAACAAATCCCAAACTCATATACAATAAGAAGTACTCATTCAATGTGTCAAAGAGCAGATATACCCAAAAAGTGACAATAGTTTGGGTCAAATTCAACAATTCAGGTACGGCCCAAGTCCAATAAATATAAGTAGTCCTTGTCTATTATAAGAATGGTATATCGTTTTAATGGTCATCACACTCAACAACCAAAGAGTGGATACACACAGATTCAAAACGGAAGCTTTGGGATTGCGGTAGTTAAGGACAGCTGGATCAAGGGACCCAGTAGGAAACCCTCCTAAAACCGTTTTGTTTGTCTGCTTGTTGTTTGTATCATTGTTGCATTCAAGAGGAGTACATAAATGCTTCAAGTCTATTAAAATGAAATCCCAACATCACACCGTTTGCTATTATTGTTCCCTCAGCCAAAATACAAGATGTTACAAAAATCTAACCTCTAAACCTAAACTCTAAAATTGTTACTCTTACTATCATAAATATCAAATAAACCAAACACCCTGTATATAACTATGTGTAGTATTTCCCCTTGATGTTCATTTCGATTATTATGAATCGAAATAAATTTAAAGGTAAACTTATTACACGTATTCTGAATAACTCCGCAGGGGGTTAGTGCGAAATTGACACAAAGCTTACGTTCCTCTTACGTTGGCCTTTTCCTTTGATATATTTTGCGAAACGACACGTTTAATCGACAAACTCAATATTATACTTTTTGTTCGTCGCCCAGATTCGTTACCGACAACAAAAACTCTGCTGCTCAATTGGTAATTCAGGAAGTCTTCATTCGCAATCCTCGACTTGGTAACAATGCGCGCCGCACACAACTTAATCTAATTAGTTTGAGATGCGAAGATGAATTACGCCGTTTGCTAATAAGAAGAATCAATTTCGTGCTGCCGCCACTAACCTTTTAATTCAAACCAATCAACGGGCTTGTTTTCGAATGTTCAAACGTTCCCTCCGCGTCCATTTGTCGCAAGCGAATCAATCTGGGTAACAGATATACGCACGAAAACATCGCACCCTCTGCATTTTTGAGTACGCGCTGCACACACAATCGCACAGTGCGAACAATCCCCTGAGGTGTTTTTGATTATCATCAGTCGAGTGAATCTTTTGACTCTCTACGTTTTGTTAATGCTACCGAAAGTGCGATTACTTTGCGATTTAAGGATTTGCGAACAAAAGAATGTACTTGAACACGATGTGAACAGATTGGTGACATATGGAAAACTGAAAACTTTGCTGATACATTTCATGGATTGCTTGATGTTTTACCCAACAAAACAATTGACTAACATTTACAAACGCGACAATCATGGCATGCTAGATATAATAAAAAAAATTGAGGAACGCTCCAATCAACAAGTTTGCCAAGCAAAAAAACAAAACAAAACAAACACTCTTGTTTATTTAATTCTTAGTGATCTTGATAAAAGTTTATCTGAACATAAACAGTTATTATTGCGTTCTAATGATATTAAATTCGGTTAACACAAAACGCCACTTTAAGTGTGTGCTGTTTGCCGACACGTGTTGCGATGTTGTGCCGTCGTGTTGCGGGGGTGCGTGTGCCGCGACGCCGTTCGCGCACGCGACCACGCCGCCCTTCAACCTAACTGAAACGTGCGATCGCACGAAGAGCAAGGCATCATCATCATCATCATCATCGCCGTTGTGAAATGAAACCATTTCGTTGGGTTGCATGGGTTCTCATCAGTATGCAATTCCGTATTGCAATTCGTCTCGACATTGTCGTCCGATGGATACGCGTATAATGCACTCGGCAGCCTTCATGTGCATAAAAGCGTGCGAACGCTGCAAATCGCCATGGTCTATAAGTAATCCTTCACAACGATTCGACGCACTGTGGACTTCGCACTTCAATCGTAAAGGTACGTAAAGGTATAACAAATGAAAAAGTAGATTAATACTCCATATCTTACTTTAATCGGTATTAAATCATAATTTTGTTATTTATTTATGTACAATTGGTTGCATAAGTTATAGGTACAACCTCAAATTGAACATAACCAAAGTAAAATAACTTATTTCTGTTTAGGTCTTCTAGAATCTAAGTTATATAGAAATTTATGATTTAATTCAGTTATGAATCATCAAGTGATGTTGATGTGTGTGGTGCAAACATCAATTGACTAAAAGAGCAACAGCAATCTAAAAGGGGATGCGTTGCAGACAAAAAATATAATCGAGCAAAGTTGCAGCTACAAACTGTATGGAATGATGGGAAACGATGTGGGGACCACCAAAAGCAATGAGAAATGAAGCTGCCATCAAAAATTTATACGAAATTACTAAGCTATGGCCGACACGCGACCACAATTCGCGACGTCACTCAGTCACGTGCCAGGCGCCCACAACACGATCGAAAATATATTGGGTAAACCACCCTCTTCAAAAAACAATATCTCACTATCCTTTATTATGTTGGAATTGCTTTCAAATCAGCAAACTTTTGACTTTGTCCAAAGTCTAGACATAATCCAAACCGAAACAAAGGGTAGGTTATTTTATAATTATGTATTTTTTGGAGGGGTATATTATTTGTCATGGTATTGTACCAGCAAAATTTGGATTAAGTTGAATGATGTGCATTGGTTCATTTTTTTGTAGGATTGTCACATGGCTGACGAAAATCTCCGGATAAACACCAAGGGTGCTAGTAATGCAGATGCTTTCGGTTACTTACATCCCATTATTTCCATTATTTTGCACTGCATTCACCCTCTTTCGCAAAAAAGACATAAGTTGAGAGATATTTGTACACTCGAAAATAAGATGCATCATACCGTGCGGGCGTAAGTAATGTCACTTTAACCAATTTCATATCAATATAAACCTTAACACGCCTTCCTACCCCTGTGGGGCTGCGCCCTTGTCCTTATTTCAACACTCAATCTAATCATAATCATTTTCTAGCGCAGCGCAACGCCCGCCGCAGCAGAAAATAAATGCACTAACATCGTTATCTACGATTATTGCGCGACGCAGCGACCCAGAATCGAGTAATAATTCATAATTAACCACCAGCCGTAGTCCGTGTGACGTTTAAATCACCATTAGCGCCTACTTTCGCACCTACTTGTGCAATTTCGGCAGCGAACAAAATTCATAACGAATCGGCATTATCATAAATAATATACGCGGCGCGTAATTGTTTATGACCTGCGCTGCCTTGGCGCAATTGAATGCATTAATGCGATTTAATGCCCAACTAGATGTGGAAAAGTGGAGAGGTGGAAGAAGTTTTAGATAGGCAAACGGAAGCGTGTTCCTGGAAGCCAATTGCCATGCATGTCGCATGTCTCCGCTCATGTCTTGGGTCAATAACAATCATGCACAACAGCACACACACGGCCGATAAGAGCATAACAAATTATGCAATGGCGGAGTATAATAATTACAACGTGTAATATTGGTGCAGATAAACGTACACCAGCGTTGCGTGTTGGATTATTATTTACTGGAACATTCTTAGCGTCTGATATCGTCAATAGACGAAGCACTCTGCGTGCAAATTGTGTCAAAATCGTTTGTCAAATCCTACGCCAAGTAGAAATCTTTAACTTGAATTTACGATAACTGTATTTTCTATACCATTCAATAATAATGTAACATAACCTAACTTGAGTGCTGCTATTTTAAGGTTAGAACCGCACGGAAAACAAAATAAAGAATGTAGAGATAATCTTTGAAAAGGAAAAGATAGCCGACCGTCCAGGAAACGGACATGAAAAGCACAAGCGCCTGTGGAGAGTGTGTTTGGGGGTTGAACTGGTGTGGGCGGAAGAGCGGCCGAAACAATAGCCGGCGACGACGAGGAAGACGACAACGACGAAGAACCATGTCGTGCTGCGCGTGGCGTTTTTATGTCTTCGCAATTAGGATGACGGAGATTCCTGGCGAGCGCGCGTTTTTCGCCCCGAGCTTGGCGTATGTAGTAATCCGCGCCAGTAACGATCTTTTGCCGTCTCCAGCGCATTAAACCATTACACGTGCGTTGCTACAGTATACGTGCAGGGTGCGCGTGAAATTATCGCGGAGAAAAGTGCGCGCCTCAAGATGGGAAACGCTTTTTGCGGTGGTCGTATCGCCCGCCACGACCGCCTCTCGCAAACGTCATTATCTTAACTTTTTGCCCCTCTTTTCGTTCTCTCACCGCATACAACAACTGACTTTCACGATTGTGTGTTCTTTTGCCTTGTTTTTTTTTTATTTTTATTGCCTTTTAGTTTTTCTATTCTGGTATGTTTTTTTGTTGTAGATTTCACTTTGCTTTTGTCTTATTGAACTGTGAACCACTAGACTAGAAGCCTATATATCAACTATCCCCCCAAGGTTTGATAAAAAAAAACAACGAAAATAACAACTAAAACATTAAATTTTTTTGTTTAAGAAAGAAAATTCTAGTTCTTGTTAATTGAAAAATTATCTCGCTTCATATGCCACTTCATTCCATACCATTTCAATTATATCAACGATTTGGATATAAGTAGTGCCCTTTGGTGTCGACTGCCCTCGTTGTATGTGCTTGGACTTGAAGTGGTCGCCCTAATTGAATGTAATCGCACGACCCGCTGAAACCGAGTGGGTCGAGCAAGCCGATTTGACACGTCGCATACATGCACACCACCACTCTCGAATCCATGTGGGACGCCATCCCCCGGGGAGTAAATTCAGATTTGGTATTGTTCATCACTTATTTCGAATAATGCGTGTTGACGCTATCTGATCAAACGAACAAAAGTGACAACGCTAAAGAGGCCCGCGCACAGCAAACCCTCTTTCGATTAGCCACCCCAAATCATAGCAATCATTTCTGATTAATAAAATAACAGATGTTTGATATTCACTCATCACTGCGCTTCTAAACATTGTGATTAATCAGTGAATAATACAACGCTCAATAAATTATCATTTTTCAAATCTTTTCGACTTCTAATAGTTAAAATTAACGGCATTGTTTTCTTCTTCTAGGTATGAAACGCTTTGAAACTGCGAAAAATGCACGTAAAGAAAAAGAGTCAACATCGATTCCCATGTAAATCTGCTAGCGGTCCGCGAACGCAAGCCGAGCGTTTCCATCTTATTTCCACGGTCGCGTTTTGCAGGCTCGTCGAGCATCGACTAGTATTCTATCGTCTATAAAGACGAGGCGAAACGTTCGAGTAAGATAACACTAAAGCAAAGCGCTATAAGGCCGAAAGAGATATCCGTTTGGAAACTGGAGGCGGGTGTGTGTTGTGCGAACACAGTCGTAGCACTCATAGCCATGCCGGATATCGGTTTGAGCTCGATTTCACGAATCTGAGAGTCAGCCGAGCGTTCCGGAACCGGTCTTTTCTCCTTCCTCCCTTATTGATTTTCTCATCGCATCGTCGTCGTCGCTCCTTGCCAGAACCAGCCATGCCGCGGCGTCTTGGGGTAAAGAATAAGGACGAGAGAGATCCCCAAGGTACTACCGTCGTTGCCGCCGTTTTCCTTCACACATCCGAACTATACTCCTTCAACGTAAACAACTGAGTGTTTGTTTGGTGCACAAAACAGCAAAGTATGGAAAATTAAGATTTTAGACTTAAACCCAGAATTCTTGGAACATTCAGTGTAAGAAGGTTTTGCAGTGTGGCTCTCGCGTAAAATCGTCCACTTGATCGAACCCTTATAGGCGCGCCGCGACGCCAAGCCAAACATTGGCTTTTCTTTGAACAAAGCAAAAAAACCACGCGAAACAAGCAAGCTGAACGAAGACGGAAGAAGCGAAACGCAGAAAAGAGGGAAACTCTCGGCACGGCCCCAAGTTACTCGAGCGAATCCGCTGTTCCGATTATTTTGAGGGGCATCGGTTGTGCTCACATAGCTGTAGCCGGTGTGCATTGCCATTGCTCGGTGTGGATTCCCGCTCGATTCCCTTTTATAATATCGCGCGCTCGGCGCTTTCCTTTTCTTCCTCCCCTTCCACGGCTTTCTCGCAGTGCGCTAATGCCTTCAACCCGAAGAAGCAGCCAGAACATTGGAACATTGGGACATCCTTTCGGTCGATTCTTTGCGCTATTTAAACTTTCTCTCCTCGGCGTGCGACAAAAGGACACCCACACCGAGCCACCAAGTTTGCAAGCGAGCGGGAAAGCGTTAAGGGTTGCGCGGCGTTTTATCATTTTTATTCCGGAACACAAAAACCCAAAGAGATCCAGTTAAACCTAGCTATTACTATATCGCAAGCCACAGGAACTGCAGGGATCTGTTTTTTGATTTCCTTACAACAGCAAAATATTTAACCAAAAAAAACCTTACCTATTTATTGAAGATACACTGGGTACATTGTCTTGGGAGCAGATGCCTTCGGCAAGCAGTCGATCGCGGATCTCCCACGCAAACATCGTTGGGTTTTCACGTTTGTAATTTGCGATGGCGTCCACCACCGGCGGCGTTGCTACCTTCGGCTTGGAACCACCAATCACTCCTGCCTTGAAGCTACCCGTTTCGTAATACCTGAAACAACCAAACAACATTACGTCACTTTTGATATAAGGTAAGAAATAAACATAAAAATATGCAATTCAAATAATGTCTGCAATTTAAATTCATGTTCCTTTTTTAATATTAGGATGCTGCTTTCACGCTGCGCGCTATTTACGAGTATTACGGACATTTTATTCACTATGCGCAAGCTGTGGCTGGTTGGCAACTTTGGCCTCTGTGCCAACTCAACAGCGAATGAATGTTTCACTGTTCCTGTGGAATAACAGATTTATTGCTAATTTACTTTTCGCTGCGTCAATGCAACTCACTGCGCACATTGCATTTGATATTAATAAATAATTTTTACTAATAAATTCCAACAAAAACTTGTATTTATATGATTTACAACTATCTACAGTTAACATAAAAAATTAAATACTTTATGTAATTAATTATATTTTATTGTTTCAGGTTAAAACGATAACAAAAAATTATTTAACAAAAGTTGTTTGAAATACAAAGAAAAATAGTTAATGAATTATTTTCAATGATTTGTCAATAATCTTCAATAGTTTGGAATGCATTGGAATGTACATTAGAGTCGTTCTGATTTTAATGAAAAATCGTGCAGACAGGCGTTATTAATCGACTGAATTTCCAAGCTGAGTTTATTAGTTATTAGAAATTACTCGTATATTTGAGCTGGAAATTAAGTTCCGGCAAAGTATAAAGCACTCATTGGGCTTTCGTTGTGGACGTTGGCGCGGCGTGGAGCGTTTAGATTTAGGAGACTCATGCAAGTCGTATCGATATCGGCGTTTTAATGGCTAATAAGCTACCTGCTGCTTTCGACGTGCCGAAGACTCGCCTCGCGGCTGGACCTTTGAGTTTGACTTACCAACTTGCGAAAGAAAAGTCAAAGAATAAACTTTTTCAAAACACTAACAAACCTTGTAAAGAGCAACTGATTAGTAACAACAAATCCTCAGAAATAACAAAATTCAAAACATAACCTAATTGTATAACTTAACCAATAAATTTTGAATTTTTTAAATAAAATTTTAAGGATATCTGGAGGAAACACTTGGTATAACATCTAACGGACGTAATTTAAGATGATTGTTCGATCCCGCAAGAGAATTTATTCCGATACAAAATTTATAACTTGTGTGCAAGCGCTCCCGCTTAGTTATCGGCTTTGGGCTCGCAAACATCGCGTCTAATCATACCAAATAAAAGCTAACGCCGCGGCGACAAAGAGCTAAAAACTCCAACACCTTGGGCGCCCAAATTTTCATATTTTCACAACGAGCGTTTAACTTTACTTCGCGCTTTGTAGCGGCGAGAGTGAGAGCAATTACGCTGTCGATTTGCATAATGGATGCGCTTATCCCTGAGACATCTCAATTCTTTCGGCATCAATCATTGGGAGATCGCGTAAGGCCGTTAAGCGCTTCTTAACCTGGTCCCAATCTTCATATATGCCTCACCAAAAGATTATCAGATTCTTTGGATATTATTACTGGATAAACGTTTTCTAGATAGACTTTAGAATTGCAAACTAGTCACTTACTCACACTTTAAGCGTCGTTTTAAAGTTATTATTAATTGACAGCAATAAAAATTACTTGGAAGAGAAAAAATTACAAACAAAACTAACTAAACTCTAGTCTCTCTATTCAGTCTGTTGATTAATTTGTTTTTACGAGTTTATCACAATATGCAAAACATGCTAGATAATTTTTGCAAATTGATTAAAAGGCGCTTCGCGAAGAAGCCAGACTGTTATTTAACTTGCGCTGTATTTTACGATCACTTTGTAAACTGGAACTTTTCTTTCGTTCGCGTCTCGTCCTCGCCGCTGTGGCGCGCACACAGAGACAGCGTTGCATCTATATTTGAGTTATTGTTACATGAATAATGCGCAAACGAAATATAAATCAGTCGGTGTACGGTTACTCATTTTCCTTGCGCGTTTCTTATCTTTTTATCCACACAATCGACGCGCGGCGCTGCGCTCGCGCAAATAGAAAAACTCTGGCAAAAGATGAAGATAATGAAATCCGCGGGACGGTCGCAGCCCAGCGTTTATTAATTACGAGACATGTTTAACTGCGTCTACAATGTCCGCGATACGATGCACAAAGCCGATTCATGAATAATTGTGAATAATGACTATCGCAGATATATAGACCGATTGCGAATTGATTTATTGTGTCGTAACTATGTCTTTCTAATTAGCAACTTTTAACGTTTTGTTATAAATAACTCCAAAACTAAACAAAACAATGTAGGTATAACAATATGTAACGAAACGAAACAAAACAATGATAACTAAACAAAACAAAATCATAATGTGTTTGGAGAAAAAACAAAAACAAAAAATCAAAGCATTCGTGATGTTAACGACACAACTCGTTCAAGTTAAAAGTAAAATATAATCATCAAATATTTACTCTCAAGTATTACTTTGTGGGCAAGTGCAATTAGAAATTAATAAAGCATTAATGTACATTTTCTCCCCTGAGGTATAGAGAATATCAAAGCTTTCAATCTGATGTATTATTGATGGCATTCAAGTGTGTTTTGCGTTGATGGCGCGGTTGCGAAGTTGATTAAAATGCGGTCGCATTAAAAGCCAGAGCACAACCAGCACGCAGCTTCCGAAAAGCCAATTATCATCATCGACGCGCGCCGCGCAGGGAAAACACATCAACGCTCAAACGTTCAAACAAATCCCAACGCCGAGCGGGGATATCAAAATCCATCATAATCAGCATAGTAATATCCCGGACCCCATGACCGGAGCCCGCTTCGGCGTCGCGATAAAGAACGCCCACCCTCCAACGAGTTGTACAGCACGGAATCAACCCCTTGGTGAGTATGCACGCGTGCGCGCCGCTAATAAACAATAATTCAATTACGCGCACAACCAATCCAAAAGGGATACTTCCTAACAAGGCCAATGATAAATTATAAACCCACCAAAGTATCAAAGGTAAAACAAAAACAAAAAATCTAAAAAAACAAATAATAAAACAAAAAATAGTTGGCCTGGATTAACAAAAGAATGTTATATGTGTTGTTTGTGGTTTGATAAAAACAAAATTTGTTACAGCACAGCCCAGTCGTTAGTCAACAAACAACATGGCAGTTGATCCTTTATTAGAGGGTTTGTTCTTGACTGTATCGAGCATATATCGAGCTAATGTGATACCGCACGGTATAAACAAGCAACCAGAATCGCATTACTTCGGTTTAATCGAGTTATTCAACCCTCTGTGTGTCGCCGCGCACCTCACCAACAGAATCCGCCAGAAAGTGCGCACAAAGGGGACTGATGTACTTATACACTTATGTTAGTACTTTATACAATATAAGCCTTGTGTCTCTGTTATATTGTCATCTCATGGGATGACTTGTGTCAGGGTTAATTTTACGAGTGCTAGTTATCTATGAAACCAAAGATATAATGTATAAGGATTCCAACAACAAAACCCATGCGCAACAGCAAAAAAAATTAGTAATTAATTGTTTTTTTTTAAAGTCCTAGTTAATTTAATTGTGGATGTATAATATGGGTTTCACTGCTTCTGAGCTTTCACTGTCAGGATTAAACAAGCATAAGTCCTGCATCCCTTTACTTTGTGAATTTGGGGTTGTTGTTTCCTTTGGGAATGTTAAAATTGTTCTCGTTTCACTTGCTATTAGTATACTAGGGTACTTTACAATGTAGGTGAGTGTACAATAAACAAAACAAAAGAAACAAAACACAACAAACTTATCAAAATAAATAAAATAAAACAAAACACTACAAATACATACTTGGAGTGATTTGTTTGTTTTGACTGGATAATAATTTTTGTTTTGTTTACGTTTTGAGGTTAAAATTGGAAGTTTAATTTTTCTTTTTAAGGGTTTTAGTGATGTGTAAGTCCGTATGACTGAATGATACCGAAAGAGAGTTAGTGCGGAGTTTAGTGAAGTTGGTTGGAAAAAGTGAAAAGCGAAAAGCCGGCGTGCGGCCGGAACTGCGCGGAGAAAAAATATGATAAATGTAATAATAGCCGCATGCGGTCTTTTCGGTCATATAAAATAATGTGCGTAACAGCATGTACGTTCCGCTCGCTCGTGATGGTTTTTCTTTTTATTCGCGTTTCTTTTTTTGGGAGCGCTTTTTTTATTATTTTGAGCGGAAATTCGGCAAGCTGCCGCCGGGTGCCGGCGGGTGCCAACAGGGTGGCGAGCCAGCAGCCAGCTAGTGTGGTGTAGTCGGCGTGGAGTGCATGTAGTACACGACTGAGGGAAAATCTAGACAAGTGGAGTGGGTGGAAAATAAGTGCAGCCGAAAAAAGCGGCGCGGCAACGAAGAAAAAAAAAACAGCAAGAAATGGAAGGGAGAAGAACGGGAAAACATTATCAGCAGGTCGTATGATCGTGTTAGTTGAATGTGCGGCGCGCTTTCCGCTCAGCGTGAAACGGAATAAGGGGCTTTTCTATGAATGCGCGTTGAGAGTTGCGAATTGGCTTTCTTTTTTAGTTTTTCATTGCGTGGCATAATCACGTTATCCAGAAGCTAATTTTTTAAGGATCACGACTTAAGTGGTTGAATTTTTCATTTTTATCCTTGACTTTTAGTAGTAACTAGTTTAATAATAATATTAAGTAATACATTAAGGCTTACCTTGATAAAATTTTTGAGACGCACCCGTGCGACACCCTCAGCTGACGGGAAATGTCGCACGGTCTGACCCCGTTGTGCGCCAGCTCCACGATCCGTTGGCGCACCACGTCGGGTAGTGGTCGGCCGTTCACGAACACCCCGCCTAATTGATTTACGCCACCATGACCTGAAACACGAAGGAAGCACACAGCATGTAAGGGTCTGTCCACTGATTCATTAAACATTACCATTACAAAATTTTTCCAACATCGCAAAAAACATTCACACCACAAAACAGTCAACAAAACAAAAGAGGGAGAAGAAAATCAAGAGTGCTGCGAAAAAACAAAACAAAAACAAAAAGAATCGAGGTCTAAATACAAAACAAAACAAAACAAAACAAAAAAGGTACGAAATTTAAAACAAAATATTTTATACTGCGTAACATACCAAAATTAAAATGATACCTAGGTATCTCAAATATTTTAATGCAATTTCCATGTTTGTTGGCGATTATTGAAAATATGACAAATTATAACTCAGCGGTAATCGAACGGAATGTAACAGTTTCGTGCCTATCAAGCGCAAAATAACTTACCAAATGCCAATTTGTTGCATCGATATTTAAATGCAATTAATTCAAATGTAATTAATCGCGGTGTGTACGTTTGTGTTTTTTTTATTATTTTTAGTTGGTTGTGTTGGTTCGTAAGCGCGGTATTGGCGCAATACTTGTACGTCAGTATCAATCTCGTGTTCTTTAGTTTTTCCCCGCCGTGGTAATTACCGCGCTAAGAGTTTAGTACTTTACTACTTCTTAATCTGCACATTGTGCTCGGCAGTTATTTACCTCGGCGTAAAACATTTTCGCCAAATATAGCCGGCAATAAAACGTTGCATTAATTTATATTATACATTAGAACGGGCAAAACTATCGATTGCACGACGTTTTACAGGTGTGGAATTCCGGCGGCAAGCGGCGATTCAAAGGGAAGCGAATTCGACGATGCAAGTCGCTGAGTCACTCATTTAACTACGCAATTAATATAAATATTTTCAGTTTTTATGAGGATATTTATGTAAGTGATATATGATACAAGGTAAAGTTTTCTATATTGGTTTTAATTGGTTTTAACAACTAAATAATAAATTATCTATAATTGTTTTTAACAAATGTTTTAGATAATGATCTAAGGAACATTTTATCTTAGTATCATTTTTTGATAAATGTCACCAGTTTTATTAAAATCGGGTAAAGGTTGGGACTACCAGTGATTATTAGGAAAATTTTGATTAGTAGAGAAACAAAACTACAAAAAACTACAATTTATAATAAAAATATCAAAAAATGTTTATAACAAAAGTTGTAGATAATGAACCAAAGAACATTTTATCTCAGTAAAATTTTTTGATAAATCTTACCAGTTCTATTAAAATCGCGAAAATGTAAGTACAATCAGTAATTGCAAGCATAATTTTTGAGTGGTTATGAGACAACACTACCAAAAACTATCATTTATAATAAAAATATCAAAACAATTTATAACAAAAGTTGTAGATAATGAACCAAAGAATATTTTATCTAAGTAACATTTTTTGATAAATATCACTAGTTCTGTTAAAACCACGAAAAATGTAAATACAATCAATAATTGGAAGCAAAATTTATAAATAGTTTTGAGACAAAACTACAAAAAACTATCATTTATAATAACAATATCAAAAAATGTTTATAACAAGAGTTGTAGATAATGAACCAAAGAACATTTCAACTAAATAACATTTTTTATAAATATCACCAGTTCTGTTAAAATCACGAAAAATGTAAGTACAATCAGTAATTGCAAGCATAATTTTTGAGTGGTTATGAGACAAAACTACCAAAAACTATCATTTATAATAAAAATATCAAAAAATGTTTATAACAAAAGTTGTAGATAATGAACCAAAGAACATTTTATCTTAGTAACTTTTTTGAATAAGTGTCACCAGTTTAGATAAAATCGTAAATAATGTAGGGTCTAACAGTAAATATGAGCAGAATTTTCGACCGTTTTTCAAACAAAACTACAAAAAACTATTATTTCTAAAAGAAATATAAAAAAATATTCACAACAAAAGTTGTAGATAATTTTCCTAAGAATATTTTATCTTAATAACATTTCTGATAGATGGCGCCATTATTGCTGAAATCTCAAAACCATAGAAAATATTTATTTCAAAGCTAGTTTTCTTTAAAAATCCATGTATTGAGGTTAACTTTCCAGACTACTATTACCTAACCTAAATTATCATCTACAAAAATTTAAATGTCCCCAGCAATTAAAACATAAAACTTAAAAAATTCCAATTGCAACAAATCAAACGTCAATAAATCAAGTAATTTGACATGAAACGCGGTAATTAGTACTGGTTTAGTAATTGATTGTACGTATCGCATAGATATTAATATTGATTTATATCGTTTTTGCATATATTATTCAATTACAACTATTTTTTGTGTTTTTCTGACCGTTACTATGCATTAATAATAATAGACGCGTTCGTTTTTCTGAATTATTAAAGATACCTCAAGGCAACCAGACCGCATCTACCATCGGATGATATTGGGCGAATTCTGCATAATTGAAAAATTAACATTGTAAAAATGCGCGCCTCATAAAAGTGGTCTACATATTGCATACATACACACACACACCACAGTGAAAGATTTATGAACGCGACCCTGCTGCGGCCGTAAGTACACCTTGTATTCTTCCGTAAATTACGAGTTTATCTCCGGCCGATTTATGCGATGCGTAATTGCAATTGATAATATTTTATTAAATCGTCTCGCTGACTTTATTTATGACGATTTAATATACACTTAATAAGATCTGATACACTTAGAAACACTAAACTAAATTTATTTTTTATTTTTTAGGTTATAACCTAACCTCAACCTTATCTAACTTATACGATGTGGTAATATAATGAAATTAAAAAGCTTAGCTTTTTATTTTGATGCTAAGTTGTTGACATTGCAATGAAATGATGCAGATGCACAATCGACACACGCCGACACACGTGTCAGATTATAACGCCACGTGTTTTTGTGTGTGAGTGTGTGTGTGTGGTGATGTAAGGGATAGAGATGAACCACCTACAACGCATAAAATGTATAAGTGCACAATGCATTTCCGACCCGAATAATATTTGTCGACTTTTTCAAGTTCAAGTTTGACAATACCACAAAAATCCGACAATAGTTATGTTTTATGTGATGGTAATTACCCCCCACGAGCACGCAGTATCCCCAAACCACTCTAAAATATGATAAACATAAAAACACGTTTGTTATTAATGCATTTTTTACGTTATTCATTTATTGGACTTCCTTTTTCCGCTTACTATTTACTTATTTATGTTTTGTTTCATTTGTTTTTAATTTTAATTTTGTTTTAGTATTTATTTATTTAAAATAAAATATTAAAAATTAATTTACTACCAAATTGGTGAATGGCAGCTTTCCGTATCCTCAGGCTTTAACGTAAAAAGCACCAAAAGGCTTGCGTACCATGACGAACGACAAATAACGCTTCAACGCTTCCTACCAGACTTATTTCTTCAGATCCTGACCAAGATTAGGTCTTAAGGTGTGGAAGTACTCGTATGTAAGTTGTTAAAATGTTGTAAGTTACTAAACTATTTATATAATTTCATCTTTCACACATGTTCTAATAGTTTCACCAAATACAAAACGTTCTTCCTGTAATGTCTTAAGATCTACTCACTGCTTGTATTTGAATTCGTAGTGTCTTCCCTAAATTGCTTCGAATACAAAGGGATGCACTGTCTTGAGACTACAACTTCAAGCCTTCCCAAAAAGCTGGTTAGTTACCGCCGCTCTTGTTCCACTCCTCGTTCTGCTCATCCTTACTTACAACCCGTACACCGCACACCAGCGCACAACTAATTGGTGGCTAACTATAGATTAACGAAACTATCGCCGGCACCGCTTGACTATTTAGTTTAAAGCTGCGCTAACTAAGATTTGCTTTACTCTTCGCTTTGAGTCCATCTTCGTCTAAAGCACGTAGGTATTGCATCAAAGATTTAAAGGTCCAGGTTAGTATAAGGAAGAAAAGAGCGAACATCGAAGATACCATGACGTTTAAAATACGTTGAAATACCCAAATGAATTGTTTGTGTGGCGGCGGTTATTTGTTAAGTGCACGGCGCACACGATAGATCGCAGCAGGTCGCCGCTCGTAAACAGGGTGGTCTTGATATCTCCGCGCATGAAAACTCTTCTTATCTTAGACATAATATTAAACGCTTCCTCAGCAACTTGTTCAGAACGAAACAAAACACAAAACAATCGAATCAAACAAATCAGGCCTAGTTTCAAATGTTTGCTCAACAACTCAACAACTCAACAACTAAACAAGTGAACATCGCAGTTGCATGTTGTTTGAAGATAAAAAAAATTAATTAAAATTTATTTCTTCAGATTAACACACGTAAAATAGATTTTGAGCATATATAAATTGTAAACTTGAGAGTTGTGTGTTGTGTATAAGATGCTTTTTTAATTGCAGGTTTATTTCCCGCAATAATTTATTTTGGATGACCGCATCACACACGTTTCGAATAAAATCTGATCGTTTGTAATGCGTTGTAGGCTGTAGCAACGAAATAAAACTCTAAAGTAGGTTAAATGAGTGATAGGAAAAGCTAATTTAGTTTTGGTCTCGTGTTTCAATGTAGATTGTGCGTAAGAAGTAATGAGAATAATAAGTTGTAAGATTTGTATTGCTGGTTGTGGATTTTTTCTTCAGCGCCTTTTCTTACGTTTTAATGACATTACGAAATTTTAATATGGGCAATCCAACATGTGAATGCATTAATAATATATTACAACTAATTTTAATCTAGTTACAATTTCAGGTTATGTTTGTAGGTTAGAAATATATGATGACACAAACGCTGTTAGTGTTTTGTTTTCTATTAGTATTTACACACACAAATAACAAACAAAACAATCGAAACAAATTAAAACAAATGAATTATATTATGATTATTAAAAAAGTAAACAAATTTTGTTTTAAAATATAAAATTTTGTGACAAATAAAACAAATGAATATGAGTAAGAAGTAAATAAATAATAAAACACTTTATTCATTTGTTTTTTTTTTAATTCGTAGTTGAAACACCGTATGTCACATTTTTGTTATTTTATCTATGATCTTATCACCTCATCTACTCATCGGTAATATACCATTTGTCCCTTTTATAGCCTTTCGAGCTTTAAAGCTTTGCCCGCCTTCTGGTAGCGGGTGCGATATGCTTCAAATTACACGCATGCAATAAAGCTTAGACTTGTAAGCCGATAGGAACTAGATAAACATCTAAACAACAAGTGTTCAAGTGCCGGCTACTTATGTTACAAGCATATACCGACCATCGAGGGTTGTTGCGACGCGTCGGATTGATGTGCGCCGTGCGTGTTTGCACTTCACCACCGATTAAATGTGTAATTAAATGTTTATTAAAATACTTGACACGCACACAAATAAATAATTTACTATCGTAACTAGGCACTAAATTTATGGCTCTAAATCTTTGATGTTTATTATCTTCAAATTATTGAAAAATTTGAAAGAAAAAAAAACAAAATTTGTTTCGCAAAACACCAGTTCCGTCGGACAGTGAGAGAAAGTTACATTCGGTTGTTATTTGTCGTACGTCAATTGTTTTGTAGATAACTCTAGATTATTTGATTTTGTTATCAATTTCATGATGATTACATGATGATTTTGGTTGATATTAAGGGTATTAAACTACTAAAGTAGTAAGTAACGTGTTTTTGGTGGGATTAATTAATAATGTTGGTATTTATCTGTTGGTTGTGGTGTTATCAGTGATTTTTATCATTTGTTTGCTTCTGTTTCCTATTGCAATTTCAATAAAATCAACAACTTATATTTTACTAGCAATTGTTTGTTATAGTAACGCCAAACAACGAAAATAACAAAAAAACAAAATCGTAAGAATATTTTGCAGTTTTTGTTTTATTGCTCCAGTGGGCAATTGTTTTGTTGATTATACAAAACAAAACAACGAAATTAAGAAATAAAACATTTGATAGTTTAGGTGTTAAAGTTTGTTTTGTTTGTTTTAGTAACAAAACACAATCAAAATAAACAAAAACTACTACTACAAAATTTTAGAAGATTTTGAGGTTAAGAATGAATTGGTTTTGTGTTGTTTTTTATTCTTACAAGTATAATATTCCATCATATTTTGATTGTAGCGGTATGCTGTTGAGAGGTCCATGGCCGCACCCGATGGCCTCAATGATAGTAGCGTCGCCAAACTCGCGGTCTCCAGATTGCCTTCCGCCGCCAATAATTAAACGTTTTTCACGTTTGATTTAGTTTCTTTTTTTAAATAACCCCACTATCTATAGTAATGTCAAATCAAAAAATTTACAAATAAAATTCACGCTTTTGTTATTTTTTTTAATTTACGAAAGTTTTTGTTGATTTAATTGATATAATTTAGTAAGTAAATATTTAAGTTCACTTTAAAGTACATACACTAAAGCACGTAGAAAATTATTCACTTGTTTTTAAATTAAAATGTTTACACATTGTTTGTTTATTTTAATAAATAATAACTTTGATTGTTGTCTTTGGATTTAAGTGTTAAATTTGTACTTAATATTGGGTGACTAGATTCGTTTCGGATGTTCGCGCGTACTCGAATGCACTGATTTGCAGGTGGTGGCCGCGATGAGAGAGGCGTCGCGACGCGTCGAGTGGCGGCTGCTCCGACGGCGCGCGATTCGGACGCCGGACTAGTGTGACAACACGCGTAAACGCGCTCGCTCAGGGGGTACGTCGTCGGCGACGTCGCGATGCGATGCTGCTCTCTGGCTGGGTGCCTTCGGCCGTTCGGGTCGTGCATTCGCAACGCGTGTGCCGCCGTCGCCCGATTTCGCTCATGTCTGCCCCGACATGCCCCAACGGCGCGGGCATGTGTGCGTGCGTGTGCTATTCTTGCGGGGCGGAGTCACGGCCGAGGAATTGTCACGGCGGTTTGGAAAGTCAACCCGCTTCAGATACGTGCAAGCACAGGAGCGCATCATGCAAATAAGAATAGAGAGGGAATAGGGTATGAAAACGTGCGTGTATGAACAAGTTTTCATCTACCGATGAACAGCTTTACACCGGGGTAAACTTTACAGAATGCTTATCAAAGTTTTTTTTCTTGATCTTTCAACCCTTCCAGTAATAACCAATTTTTAGTGTTTTGTTTTTTAGTTTTTTCAGTTAAAAACAAAACAACATCAACAAAGGTTTACTGGACTATCAAAACAAATGACAAACAACACCAAACAAAATATAAATTTGTGTTTATTATCAATGCATTTGTTTTGGAAGCGTTTAAAAACCAATGTTATATTTTGTTAGTTTATAACAAAATAATATTAATTCATTGTTTCCTTGTTGCTGGTCGGAATAGCAGTGGTAGTAGCGCTGAAAGCTTGAGCTTCAGTTATAATTGAGAATTAGTAGCGCGCATGTGCGTGCAGCGCCGTCGTCAAATTGCACCCCCTGGTTTCCGAAATGCCCACCCCGACGCGGCGCAGTGGTGTGGATTGGTGGTTGGCTCGTTATGAAAATGACGCTTGCGCTCCGCGCGCAGTTGCACACCAGAGATAGGCGGCGAACGGCGGCGGAACGCTTCCTAATGCGATTTTTCGCCTAATTGCCAAAGCGGTCGGAACCGCCGACGCATCAACCGCCGGCATTAACAACCACTTCGCTTTGATCCTTTGCCTATCAACAAATGAATCACGCCAAACAAAAAAATCAAACAATCCATTTTTCCACCTCTAACATCAAGAACAATTGCCAAACTCAACAAAACAAAACAAACCCAAACTACTAAACAAAAAAACAAAAATATATTATTCATCAAGTTGGCTTGAAAACAAAAACAAAACACACCACATATTTTAAAAAGTAACATTTTTTATCGCATCACAAATTCGGCGACATATCACACATTTATTTCCTTATCTTCTACATTACGGTTAGTAATACATACAAAGCATCAAAAAGCTTTCCTCCACATCACGACATCTATATGAATAATAATAATTTCGCCTAACCTAAAAAGCAACACAGGCGCAATAAAGACACAAAACCCAATGGGGAGTTGTGCATTTGCAACAGGACAGAGACGGAACGCAAGGCGTATTAGGGAAATTTCCAGAGTAAATGTATGCATATGTAGCCAAAGTGGATGGCGCGATGCTTTGATCTTCACAAAGGATAAAACCGCATATCGCATAATACATACCATATCATTCGTATATTCGATGTACTGTTGGTTGTCATCATTTCGGCACGCACCGCACTCTTGATTCTAATATTCATATTCAACGAAATTCAACACAAAAAAACGAAACTCGCGTTCTAATACACGCTGCGCAGTATCAACGAACAGAGAAGAGTTACAAATGATATAATGTTGGTTTTGAGTGCATCTATCCATCTATTTGTGATTTATGTCAAATTTCCAAATGAAAAAAAGCAATGAGAAAATTTGATAAATTGTCAGTCACAATATAATTGTTCAAATAAATATTAAACAAATAAATAAACAATTTTCAGGTTATAAAATTATACAAACTAATAAATAGTAAATAAGTACCTACACAGATAATTTTGCATTCTTCTTTTTTAGCTTATGTTATTAACCTTGTGGTACAACCCAACGACAGCAGGAAATAAAAACCACTGCGGCGGTTTTTGAGCAGCGTGGAAAAAAAACCTCCACTGAAATGACGACGATAAATCTGCCTGAGAAATGATACTAATTTATTTGGCAATTCCACTGAAAAGCGTTCGCCCTGCTCCAACCCCTCGTCTTACTTATAGCTTTCTTTGCAGCAGCATTCCTTGTGCTTTGCTATTATCCTTCCCACCGCAATGTACACCCTCAACCCGCGTCATAATCTTACAAAATTTTATTTTAAACCCAAATACAAACAATACAAACCCAAAAAAACAACACTATCAAACTATCAACTTTTGTTTTTTTTTAATTTTTATTATTTGTTTTGTTTGTGTTTTGTTTTACGGAAAAAAAACAAAAACGTGTACATATGTCCGATGTAAAACTCCCATGTCGGAATAACAAGTGAAACCGTCATAGTCACAGTCATACGATACACACGCACTTGCTGCATCTCGCCGCCGCCGTCGATTCAAATTCTTATTACGTGTTTACGTCTTGTGACATGGTCGTGTAATCGTAATGAGTTCGTTCCGTAACTGATACCTTTGATACTTGTGAGTATGGATTGTTGTTGCACCGATGTCATCGATACCTGACTTCTTCAACAACTATCGGTACTGAGCTCATGGATGGGAATGAATGCTTTGCTTCATTCACAAAACGCGATTCCTTCAAAGATTCGAACAAACAATTGACCACTTCCTTAAGTTTTTCTTTTGTTTTCCTGTTTCTACCTCCAAATAACAAATAAACAAAAAAACAAAAACTTTTAACATTGTTATTTTAAATAGTGATTGTTTTGAGTCTAAATGTTTTCAAATTTTAATTAAAAAAATTCCGTTACGTATTTGTTTTTTTGTTTACATTTTACCTTTAACACTTTAAACACCAAACAAAAAACAAATCGTTTATTTACGCTTGTTTTTTGTTTTTCTTTCCAGAAACCTGCCGCGACTATGAGAAAGCAGAAATAATGAATAGGCAAACTGTGTTGCACTGGCTGTGCGTATAAAAAGCGCGAAACTGATTCTTCTGGTAAGTATCTGGTGAGGAATAAAAACTGTTTTATCGCAAATCGATTTGTAACATTTGAAATTATTATTAACATACAGTAGTGACTTGATAACTTGTTAAAGTACTTATATGTTTATGGACTATTCAAATTATTAGCACGTTTAATAACGAAATTGGATGATTTAAACCAAACGGTAAATCGTTTTCCATGGAAAATCGTGTCAAACGATTGTTACTGCTTTTCACAATATCACAACACAACAAATATGCAAATATTCTCTATATGATTATTTGTAAAAGCATAATACAAACTGTACAAACATTTTTTTATGAATAATCATTTCCCAGAAAATGAAAATGATGGAAAATAATAGAAAATGATTGAAAATGCAAACAAAAAATAAATAAAACAAATTTATTGACTTAACCTAACAGTATAAGTCAACAAATCATTTTTGATTTCTTGAAAAGCAGAAAAATTCTTGACTTACCTGGAATGGTTTGAATATTTTATGATCGAAATTTATGTGTTTATTATTTTGCTCTAGATCTAATTTCGGAATAACAAAATGTGAATTCTAAATCAATGTGTGCGTCAATTGTCAAACGAAACAAATGCAACTCGCGCCAACTGCGATCGAATGCCATGGACAGAGAAAACGAATATCAAGGCACGCTTGATTGCGTATATATTGTACACCACGACAACTATATTGACGGACGGGAATGGACATGACCCAACCAAACCAGCAATCACAGAGGGATTCGAAATATTTCACAACACACAACAAACATGTCCCAATACGTCTCATAACCTTTACAAAAAACAAAGAAACTACAAAACAAAACACGTAAATAACTTTAATGTAAATTTCTGTTTTACTTTAAAGTTCTGGTATAATTTCGAGTGTAGATAATTTTTAATCAAATATCGTTAACACACCCTGTTATCGACTGTTAAACGACCATCGAGTATCGAAGCATCGAGGTGCCTTTAATGTACCCAATGGCACCCTGATGTTATGTGTGCCCTTTTCATTCCATTTCGCTTTATACTCATTGTGCCTGCGTACTGTCATCGTATCATTGTGTCGCGCATTATATTTCGTCCAACATTATATTATTTCCATTTCGATTCCATCTATTTCCATTATTACATTACGTACATACGTTTGATGCGTTTATTATGTGCGTGAGTGTATGTGTATGTGTGGTTAAATTGGGTTCGATTCATATGATTATTGTTTTCACAGACAGTCTTCCCGACGAAGGAAAAACGCACATCGGGTTCTTTTCATTCAGACACCACGCCATAACACGTCAATATGATAATAAAATAATGAAAATGACTTTATTACTTTACTGGTATGTATTGACACAAAACACCAAACAAATGAAGACACAACAAACCAAACCGAACACAAAAAATGAAACAAAAATAATCGTACTAATGCAATACGATATAAAATAAAATAAAAAACAAAACAAAAACAAACAAAACAAATTGAGAATCTAGTAAGCTGAAGTTTTTTTTCATTTGTTTTTGTTGATTTGTCATCATAGATGTAAAACAAAATGTTTTTTTGTGTTTAGAGATAAAATCCAGGGGGAACCTCAATGGATTTGCATACGTCGCGAACTAAATTACATTCCACACCCTTTAAAACCCTTAAATCCTCTTAAGCTTTATTAATATACTTATCAAATGTATTGTCATATCACTTTGTCAAAAAAATTGATGACTCGTTGGATATTTATATTAATTTCTTTAATTTTCATACTGAAAACTCACCGAAATTTATTTTGTGTAAGCCACACAATGAATATTCCTGCTTGTGCATGAGGGCATAACATTTCCGCGTTTCCACAACGTTCGACGTAATTTAGTCGGTGCCCTTTAGCGACAAGGCAATGTTGGGTGCAAAAAATCGCTAAGCGCTAAACGTAAATGTCAAGTTTCTCGAATTACTGAACGTGTATGAGTGTATGCACCCTTCATTCAAACGAAAAACAACATATTAGTCATAAGAAAATACAAAAATATTAACAAAACTAGCGATATAATAAATAATTTAAATATAACAATTAACAATTAGTTTATTTAATAATTAAAGTTTTAAAACCAAATAAAAGGGTTTAAACCGGATTTAAATCCTGAACAGTCCAAATCCTGAATAGCTTTAATAAGTTCAGTGTTATGCTCACAGAGGCCGCCACGTTACGGTGTAGCGAATTTTCAGCATTGAATTTGTGAAATAAATGAATATCGATTTGTTTTTTAAATACTAATGTTTTCAATTGTTTTTATTTTATGTTTGTATATTATATTTTGTTAGAAATATAGTAAATAAATAATGTTTTATGTTTATTATAATTTTTGTGTTGTTTTAGAATAAATTTCCGGTCTAGTAGTTCACCGTCTGTTACAAGCATTGCAGTTTTCCAACAATATATCATTCCGTGACGCGTCCCATAATAGTATGATAATATGTACACACGACGACGATCCGGGGCAATTTTTACTAAGCAGATTACAATATCAATCTTTCCTGCGTCCTGCGTCCTGCGCCCGCTCTCATCCCCTTCTAACCGTCATCTTCTCGGCGAAATAACCCGCACAAGGACACACAACCCAAGGGGTTTGAGTTGACTGTCGCCTCCACCAAATGCAAAGCATATAAAAGAAGTGCCAACGTCAACTTCACCCTCTTATCATAATGACGTGTGTTTCAAAATGTTTAGATGTCAAATTAGGTAATTAATCTCAAAACACAAATTACTAAAAAACAAATTACTTAATTTAAATTACTTATTACGTAATTTTAAGGTTGCAATAGAAAAATATTGAAATAGAATTTAATTTTCAATTCGCAAAGATGAGTAGAAATCTGCAGGCCACACACAACCAAACACGTTCGTTTCCTAGCAAGAAGTTAGTCTTCTTATGTTATCGATGCAAATGGAAATCGTGCTGTGCATTTTATAAATAAAACGCACCATAATATGACTCGGCGGTGCGGCGCGCGCGCGCATTGCATGCACACGCCGCATATTGGGTACATAATTCAAAAACACGTCCCATCCGTCGTCTTTATGTGCGCGCTTCAACAATAAAAGCGCCGTTTAGTCACAAATAAGCCGAACGCACATGGCGATAAGTCACTCGCTCTGAGTTATTGATATGCGAACGTCATTTTCTAACATTCAAAGAAGTAAAATTTGCATAAACTAAATTTTAAAAGTTTTTCACTACTAACACCATCTAGTGATGACTAGAACAAAAAAAAACGAGTATTGTTTTTATGATTTTAAATATGACTAAATATATTCGAAAAAAAAACCAAATAAATTGCAAACGTCGTCGTGTGTGAGAAGCTCATCGGGGTGTCGCGCTTCGTCGCATCTTGGCAACGAAGCGACACGAAAAGATCACATCCCTAAAGAATCCGCCTCGCGCGCCGACAGAAGCTGTCTTCTTGTTCTTCGACCACCCACCACCCAAAAGGTGATGCACACACAGTGCGTGTGTGAACTGTACGCACTTTATCATATTTTCAACATAAGTACCATTCACGACCAAAAATAGTTAGTCGAAATTTATTACATTGCATTTCTAACCTTAAATTGTACAAAGTCGCACAAAGCAAAGCTTTACACACGTTGTAAAGTTGTAACTGCGTAATTTTCTAGTTATTGACATGAGACATTGACTCATCTATAAATCGACAAGACTTCCAGGTGTTTGACGTTACTCTTCCCTGCAAACACAAATGCTCCATATGTTCGCTGCTACATTAAAAGATGCTTTATTGCAAACACACGCACTGCGCCAATATTTTCATTACACCCAATACAACTTACATGTCACACATCTTTCGACAGCACAACACAGCAATTGGCATCGCCACTAAAGAGTTAAATATTGCAACAAATTGTTAAACACCTTTTGCAGTTCGTAACAAATTCTTTTCAAGAAAAACTAATTATCGCATTAGAAAGTGTCATGAATCATTTGATATTTATATTCTTGTAATAAAATCCAGATAATTATGATTTATATTTCGCATCAACTAAGACGCAAATGATTTTCGTCGCCATTTTTATTTTCTACGTAAACGCTGCGGTTTTGTTAATTAATTATTTATTATTAATTAATTATCATCCGACGAATCATTGACTCTTGCCCGATGTGGTCGTAATTCACGCTCGAAACAACGCAACCAATGTCGAAAACAGTGTTTCGTCGTTTGGATCATAAACGCATAATGAGTAATGAACACCGCGCGAAAGGATTACGCAATGTCGCTTTGTGATCGTTTCACTGTTGCCGCATTAAAATTGAATTATCATCGTGTACCGGCCGCAGTTAAATCAAATAAAGTATAAATTTATAACAAAAAATGCCGAGGAAAATTTATGTAGAGATGACAGAATGAATCATCGTTGATTTATTTTTGATTCCGTAAAGAGTCCAGTAATTTATGTATGATGTTGTGGCCGGTCAAAAATCGTAAAAATAATAATGTAGTAATTAAATTCGCAACTCACCGCAGGTTTAATTTGCAATTTCCCTATATCCAGCCATCAAGCATTAAGAAAGTCGCCGTCATTAATGAAATGTGAGTATTAATTAATCTCGACGTTAATTTACGTTGGTAACTTGGGATTGTTCTAAAAGTTTTTATACGAATTTGGAAGATAATGAAAAATTTGGTAGTTTAGTTGTTACATTCATTTCTTTTTTTGTTGTTGTTGAAATAACTTCGGATGTGGTTTGGGACTTACCTGAAAAACAAAACAAACAAAATTAATTCAATTTGTACTTGACGTTAAATTTCATTAAACTTAATATCTAGTATTTTTTTTTAAATAAATTATTTTAATTATTTTAAATTTTGTTAGTAAGTTTCACCGTCAATAAAATTGTTAACATACAACGCAGACAAGTCCGGACGTCATTTCCGCCGATGGCGACTATTTAATTGAGATCACCTTTTGTGTTTGGTTGGACGATCAACCATTGAACTTTGCTTTATTTACTTTATTCGAAACAAAATTTATTAAAAACACAACACTTTAAAACCTTAAAAATCAAGTAGTCGTGTAACAATAGAAAGTTGTGAAGTAAACAAAACAAAACACATTTAGTAAAACATCAAGTAGGTTGTTTTTTTTGTTTTTTTGTTTTCCAATCGACATCATCGGACATGACAACGCATTCGTGTTTGTGCTCGTGTTCAAATTTCATTTCAATCATTTTTTCCTTCTTCCGCTATTGTTGACTTTGCGGTAGAACACCATAAGTTTTCCATTTTCACTTTGTTACAATAAACAACTGTCAAACAATCAAACAAGTAGCTACACATTGAATTTTATGATTGTAGCATGTAGCATGATTCAGCCACAATGTAAGTATAATAAAAAAGTAAATAAACGTTAATAACTTACAGGTTTGTTTTTAGGCACGAGTGAAAGAATGAAAGACAATACGGAAATGTTATAATAGGTAATAAGCAACGTTTTAATTTTTATTATTTACGTACATTACTCGGAAGTACAATAAAAACGTCTAGGAAATGTTTTACTTACGTAAGTATTAAAAAAATTAAATATAGAGACATCTGGTGGTGAATAGTAACTTTAACAAACATAACCTAGGTATTTGTAATTGTTCGTCTTTAGTAAATGACACCTCAAGGAGCAATTTGTAACCAGCAACAACCACAATGCGTCAAATCAAAGAATTCGAAATATTGGTTCCCTAAGGATTCAACATCTACGCTTGAGTTGAGAATTCTTATGTATAGTGTGAAGATGTAATGTGCATAAATCACCGTGGAAACAAGTCGGCGCACATTACGAGAAAACTGAATGAAACTAAAAGTTATTACTTATTACTCGTACAATGGCAGCAGACGTCAAATGGAAGAACTGAAGAAACGCAAGAAACTTCTAAAAAAATATACAAAAGCGAGTCAAGTGCGAGTCTAGTCGACGTGATGAAGAAACGAAGAGAACAGTCGAAGAAAGGGATAGTGACGATGACAACAAATCTCACCTTAACCTTATATCTCAATTCCCAGGACAACAATAACAAATCTCAAGTTATATTACGTACGTTTGTTAAGTTTTACTTTACTGAATATCTTGAGTGAACATTGTGAATTGTGAGCAATCAACAACAATAGGTGTTTAACCTTTTTTATTTACGTTTAATGTTAATAACAATAAAGTTTAACAACTTTTTGTTAAGATTTAACTTAAATACTAAAAAATAATTTGTTTTAGAATATTTACCTAATAATGTTTTTATTATTTTAGCTTTAATTCTAATCTAACCTAACCTCAACTAACATTGTTTTTTGTAGATAAAAGTTGAATACAATTAACTATCATTCGTAATTTGCATTTGGTAGCCATAAACAATGGACAACTAATGTCATTGCAACGACTTGGCCCCAAGCAAGCACAAACAAACCAAGAGAGCAATAAAGAACGAAAAATCATGGCAAAATATTTGTGATGAAATCGAAATGCGTCCTTCAATTTCGAGCTGTGCAATCGAATGTAATGTGCACTATATGCGTACAACTTGTTATACCCGGCTACTGTTACTAGCTAATATTTCAATTTTCTAGCGTCTATTATTTCTGCAATTGCGATTACCATTGACTCTTGTCTCTGCCATGCTCTTGTCGTTGGACTTGTTAAATGCTAATGCGCACAAAACGCAAATAAACGCAAACAAACTCAAACAAAAGCATTAATTCTACTAATGGTCACTTGTTTTTACAATTTTACAATTACACTAGAAGTACATCACTAACCAGACTAAAACAAAACACACAAACACATTTGTTTATTTATTTTTTGAATATCTTAAATATCAAACGGTACGAATAAATTACTAGCAGTTACAAGGAAAGTTAACAACTTAACAACAAAGAACATTTTTTCATTACATTTTTCTTATATTCGTACGATTGAATTGAAATGTTTAATAAGAATAATAATAACATGCTGGTAACACGTGTGTGATGACATGTGCTTGATCGTAATTGTAATTAAAATTCATTTCAATAATCGTACAAGTGATACACAGGACTTGAAAGAGTGAAAAAATTTTATTTGTTGGTTAGGAATGCAATTGACCAATCAAACGACTGGAGGTTATTGTATGTGGACTGCAGTGATATGCTTTTCACTAAACATCTTTTTATTATGTTGTCCATTCAGTTATTTTGTTATTTTCCAATCAAATCAAATTTAAAAAAAAAAGAAAGGAGAATGAAAAAACGAAAGCATGGTTTTGTACTCGCAACAAGTACAAGCATGTGCTCCAATTGTTGCTTAATGTTTGTAAATCTGACTAAATCTTATATCGGTGATCGGAGTGCACTTGAGCGGAGTGTAAAACGGAAAATTTGCATTTTATTGAACAGCGACAGCCACGAACGCCTTCCGATTGAAATGGACGCACAATCACCGATTGGATTTTATTGTTATTACGTTTGGATTCGCACTGGGAATGGTAAAGAGAAGAAACTAACTGGAAAATGAGACTGTAATGAGATTCAGGGCATTTTTTTAAGTTTTAAACTATCAAAGGTAACAGTTTTTAATTTTTTTTATATTTGGTATTTGTTTTATTAATTTTTGGTTAAAGTCCATGTTGCATGATTCTAAATTGAATCATTACACACAAAGCGTAATAAAGTAAAAATTAAATTGTGTCCCAGAATACAACAAATTGGATTACATAAGGACGATAACGAATCGTTGAAAAAAATGGTATTTTTCTATTATGTATTGGGAAAGCATTGCGCACGTACAACAAACTAAATAGTTACAATAGATATGCAATCGCGCAATAGAAACAAATGAACAACAAACCGAAAGACACCGAATATGACAACAACAAAACAAGAAAACGCAGATAAACAGAAACAAATTCTGGTATAATTGGATGAAGTAACGCGAAATGTAACAAAACATAACAAATGAAAAGGTAACAACACATTAGCAGTATAACAGCAACAGCATCGTTGTTGTAGTGAATAAGACAACGCAGTAATTGTTAATAACAGTATTCGTAACTTCACTACAAAACATGAATATGTGTGGTGTTCGTGACTTTTCCAATTTAGTTTTTTTTTGTTGATAATTTCTTTTCAGTACAACTAGACTAGAGTGGTCATAAACGGAGTGCTACTAACAAAATAACGAAACGGATTAACTCTCGATGGTAGGTTATGACAGAGCGTGAAGTACCGTTCGTTGAGCTGGCCGTCTGTGTTTTTATGTCCACGAGCGTGTTTCATGCGCGGTAAAATTAATCGATGTAAGTACATGGAGTGGGTGTCGCGGCCCGGTTGGAAATATGCAAACTCACCGGACAAGTCACAACAATTTGTCAAAGCTAATTAATTTATATGGTTACAGAGTTGCAAAGTTGGCAAAAACAACCTACTGGATCTCAAAGAGTTTAAAGAAACAATAAACTGAATAAAACAAAAAACAAACACAAAAGAAAACAAATCAAAGTCAATCTTTTATAAAGCTTTGATTTGAAGACAAGATAAGTCCACTGAGGACCGCAGTACTACAAACCCTTAATTATAATACATAAAATAATAAAAGTGTTGGACGTTTGTTGATGGTGGGAATTCTTTGCTTTTGCTCTCCCTCGTAAAAACACTATCTTTGAATGAAAGCAAGGCAAGTACTTAACGTTGGATTTTTATTGCTTTAAACGAATTAAATTCTATGCAAAACAATGCATCAAAGAAAATGCAGTTATTTATCTATCAAAAAAAAATTTTAATTAAAATTTAAAACTTTGTTGTTTTCTTAGCAAGTTTTGGGTACGTTTTGATTTCATTTATCATTAAAGTACACAATGATAAATTCACTTTGTGAAGACTCAGATTAATTTATGATTAATGCATAAATTGTTTCGGAATGTTACCGAACACTGTGTATAGTAAATGCAGGAGATGCTTTTTTTGTTTCAGTAAGTCTGTAAGTCAGTGTAATACGGAATGTCCCACGATACGGTTAACAATGGTCGGCTCCGCCGTTCCTTCCCATCATTACGCTTGATCTGCATGAACATCCGCTCTCATACCATCGAGCAGCCACAAACACGCTCGCTCAATTTTCAATGTCACTACCAGACGAATTAATGCGCCGCTTGATCGTTCTCGTACGGTTTTTATTCGCAGCAACACTCGATTATTTTCTTGCGTCTTGCAAATCTTTTGCATTAAATACGTATTAACGCCACTGTGTTGCTTTTTGTCGTTTTTATTCATCGCAAAATTAGGACTTGAACTATTTTTGTTTAAATTTAAAATATAAAATATAAATATAAATATATATATAAATGGTAACGTAATAGGTAATAATAAAGACAAGTAAGTAAAGTTAAAGTTTTTTACACCTAAATACACATATGCATTGCAAACGTTGATATTCTTGTACTATCAACTCGTGGTGTTCTTAATTTAATTCGTTTTCGTATCGTTTTTCCGAATAGCAGTAGTAAAATATCAATTGAAGTAACCGTGTGCTTTAATAACATTATTAACGTACTGATGACGACAATGATAAAGCAAACGATCGTCAAACACCAACGTTCGGCGTCAAACCACACGACACGAAATTGGATGCCTTTCTATTTTATTATTATATTAAATCAAAATTATATTGGCATTTAACACGTATAGTACTTAACTTGTTTCATGCAAAGTGTTTTCTTTTATGTGAAGTTTAAAAACAAAAAGTGAACTAACAAAAAATACAATTTCTCTTAATTTAACGCAAATTAAGAACAGAAATCAATAATGCATTGAATCATAACCTAAAAATGTTTTCATTTTTGTTTGTTTCTAACCTACAATGAAACATTTGAAGTAGAATATCATCGTAAAACTAAAAACTTTAATCACAATTGTTTTTTTTATTTATAAATATTCTCTTTAGAATTATTACACTTAGTACGTAAATTGGTACTATAATAATAAATATCCAAATTACACAATTTAGTAGTAAAGGTGAGAGTGACGAATACATAAAACCCATGTATCTTGTATGTGGCTTAACGTTTGGTCTTTCAAGACATAAAATCTCAAATGGAAGTTATTAGTAATATTGATAAATAATAAAAGCGCGTTTTGCGGTACAATGCGGTGGCTGGATTTTTTTTCCCGCATCGCATTTTTTACCTCTGAGCCGCAGTCTAAAACAAAACTTCCTACATTCCGATGTGTAGCAGATTTGTACTACATCTTTTACATACATCTAAAGCAGTTTGTACATGAGATTCGTTGTACGCAAGTATAGCAAGTACAAGTTTAGTTTTAGTTTAGTTAGTGCTGTTTGGTTACTGTATGATAGGTAATGAAAACGACAAAAAGCGTTTGATTTTATTAACTATGTGGATTTCTAAGCAACAACTCGACGTGTTGATATCTATTTATGTTTAATTTAAAAACTTTCAGTTTATATGACTTTTTATAAGGTTTACATGTCAAGTTGTAAACCTAATAAGTTTCTTGACATTTTATCTTAGTAATATTTTTTAATAGAGGGTGCCACTGTTGCTTAAAACCGATAAAAATGTGGACTAATTCTCAATATGTTTATAGTTTCACGACTTTTTTTAAAGAAAAACACTAAAATTTACAATTTCTAGTAATAATATCAAAAAATGTTTATAACAAAAGTTGTTCCTTATAAAAGTATGTTCTCTACATTTTATCTTAGTGCAATTTTTTGGTAGGGGGCACCACTTTTGCGTAAAACACAATAATGTACCAAAGTGCTCAAAATTTGGTTGGTTTCACGACTTTTTTTATCAAAACTCTGGAATTAAACAATTCTAATGATAAGATTAAAACATATTTATAACAAAAGTTGTTCCTTATAAAATTCTCTACTATTCAACATCGTAACTTTTCTGATAGAGGGCACCACTTCTGCTTAAAACACCAAAATGTACAGTAATTCTCCGTAATTTTGTAGTTTCAAGATTTTTTTTTTAAATAAAAAACACTGAAATCTTACCTTTTTAATGATACTATCAAAACATGTTTATAACAAAAGTTGTTCCTTATAATGTTCTCTACATTTTATCTCTGTAGCATTTTTTGATAGGGGCACCACTTTGACGTGAAATACAAAAATGTACATAAGTGCTCCAAAATTTTGTTGGTTTCACGACTTTTTTAAACAAAACTCATACGATTCTAATGATAAGATTAAAAAATATTTATAAGAAAAGTTGTTCCTTACAAAATTCTCTATAATACAACATCGTAACTTTTCTAATAGAGGGCACCACTTCTGCTTAAAACACAAAAATGTAAAGTAATTCTCCGTAATTTTATAATTTCAATATTTTTTTTTAACAAAAACACTGAAATCTAACCTTTTTTATGATACTATCAAAAAATGTTTATAAGAAAAGTTGTTCCCTATAATGTTGTGTACATTTTATATTCCCGCAATTTTTTGATAGGTGGCACCACTTTTGACTAAATCCCAAAATGTGTAAAAATGTCCAATATCCTGTTTGTTTCATTTTTTAAACAAAAACACTAAAATCTAATATTCTAATAACTCTATCAAAAATTGTTAATAGTTAAAAATGTAGATATTTCCCAGATAAACCTTAATGGAGTTTACTTAAAGGCTAAAACGTACAGATTTTCGTAAAACACCAAAACCCATTGTAAAATATGACAAAATACAATTACACCCAAACGTCACTTTTAAAATTAAACTTTTAAAAAACTTCCTTAAAATTTAGTTGTAAATTATAATCATTTATCCACATAACATATATTTGATTCATAGACCTAGACTAGACAATGTGTGAGTGTTCTTGTCCGTTTGTTGAAGTTTTCGTAGCATTTCTCGCTTCTCTTTGCTTCCTCGGAGTCTACATTGTCGTCGTGGACTCGTAGCTCGGCTGAAAATTATTGTACGCTAATCCGCTAATGGCCGTAGTCGTGTTTCGCCTGTTATCTGCGGTTATATACGGCGTACGTACGCCGATTAGAAATTCCGTTTTGATTCCCTTTTTGCGAAGGCGCCCGATATTCGAGACGAAATGCACATTCATTCCTCTGCATATGTAGCAATGAGCATTGCCTATGCATGCCGTATTTAAATTATTGCGATCTAGCTAACCAAGTTTCAATTCGCAAGTTGCAAGAGCTCGCCAAACTCGAGTCAAGACCTAGCACAAGGGCTATTAATAAATAAATCATTCAAATGCAAAACCAAACGTAAAGCTAAAACAATTTTTGCACTTGTTCATTTATTGTTTATAAAATACAAAAAACATTCATAAAAAAAATCAAAATAAATTAACAAATCTAATCATCTTAAAGATTTTAATGTGCAATACTTGATTTACTAATGCAAGAAGAAAAACATAAAAACATCAATAATCGTAAATATGCAATGAATTTATATTTCTCGCTCAGTGTTGAAATGGCCTGTCAAACAAGCGCGCACAGGTTTCAAATTTCATTTTTCTTTGACATGTGACTGTTTATTGGCACATTAAGAACACCTCCTTAACCTAATTCTTTCGTTTACCCGTTTTGGGATTTTATTGATTAACATTACAAAATCTTGTAGTTTTTCTTTATCTTTAAAACCTAACTTTCCTAACATTTTTTTTGGGGGTGGCGGGGGGGATTAAAGTTTAAAATGCTCGTTAAAATCAGCACAAAAATTAAGTAGGACAAAAGCAAAATTTAAAGGTCGTGTCAATGTTAATCGCAATTTAACAATTTCTTATTTCATCCGTTTGCACAATAACAAACCCGATGCAGTCGTAACCGACGCCAAACACACACCAAATACGCAGCAAGCAAAGAGAGGTGAGACAATGGGAACTTTAAAACAATGCCGAGACGCCTGGGAACGTCCTTGGAGTCTCTACAACTCCCGCCCGCTAACTAATCCTGCAACAACGACAACACCAACATAACCTCACCAAAGTTAACCAAAGTTATTCAAAGCACCAATTTTAAACGGACATAAAAGCACCTAATAGAAATTTAATTGTGATCAAGTTAAAGCCTTAACTTGAGACTATTCAGAGACTCAAAACTACCAACACATTGTTGAAACTCATTGTGAATAGTTGTGGACGTGTTTTTATTTACTTCACTTCTATTTGTCGTTTAATTGTCGTCGCTTTCATTAACACTAAGTTTTACTTTTCATCCAAGTATGCGACCGAAAGCAACGAAAACAAATGCAACGCATGAAACACTGTTAATTATATATGTGTGTATAGTCTAGTTGGCTTTGCTTTTTTGTGCTATTCGAACGCGTAAGATCAACGCTGATAAGTTGCTTCTAGTTAGTCGGCGCAGTAATAATTTGCAAAATAGATTGGGGCACTATTTATTTATATTTATTTACATTGCGTACCAATCTTCGATCGATAAGACGATGCACACCTTAGGATACAAACGGACATCGAGTGCAAATATTTTACGCACTTGAAGTAATATAAATATTATTTCTATATGAGTACATAACGGAAATGAAGCAGTGAAGAAGTGAGGCAAGCAAAACTAGTACAGGTGGAATAAATTCAGTGTAGCGCGGTAATAATGTTGTCATTGAACGAATCAAGAGGTAAGTTTACATTAGAAAATTACGTTTTTGTAAAAATTAAACATTAGTACATGAATATCTTCATAAGTTTGGTTAAGTCATCGTGTCAATCAGTACAACTGCAGAAAATTACTTTAATTGTATGATTATATTAAGCTATACTGATTGAAGAAAATTAATTAAGTTTAATTCTACTAAGTGTCATACATTAACATGTTGGTAATCAACTAGCAACCGATAGATGGCGCTTTCAGTCATAAATTGAGTTTTAAACAATTTTGAAAATTTTTAATTAGAATTCACTTATAAACAGCTTATAAACAACAAAATAATTATATTAACTGTCAATTGAAGTACTTTAAGGCTTAAATACTTAACGAGAAACCGCTAGATGTCGTTATTAATTAATTTATATTCTAATATATTGAGTTTTTATTATTTTTGATATTTATTTGTCTCTTAATCAATATTTTAACAATATATTAGTATTTTTGACTTAAAACAGAATAAAGTCAATCAGTAACAACCAACAGATGTCACTTATTTATAATTAGATTAATATTAGAACTAGAAGCCGCTAGATGTCGTAACAATTTGATTTTTTTAGATTAAATTAAACTTAAAATATTTGTTAATCAACATCAATAACTGCAATATGACTGCAATTGTAAATAATTAATAGTCCAAACAATATTGAACCTTATAACTTTAACTACACTACTAACCGCTAGATGTCTTTACCAGTTTTTTTTAATCAGAAATTGAATTTTTTGTTATTTTTTTGAAATTTTAATGATTATTAACTTAAACCTGTTGAAAATTAATATAGTTGTGTTAAATTATAATCAAATATTTAAATTATACATTGTTGGGGTTAAAATTTATTAACGCGATAATTAAGCCGGACTTTGCTAGAAACTAAAAGACTCAATTACTAGGCACTGGTACACAGTACGCCAAATTAGTAATTGTAAATTATGGGTGTAATTGCAGTCGGTTATATCATTTGCACAAATTTGAAAGTGCCGATACAGTAGCTGCGACTGTGACGCACATATCTACTAAACATGCATTCAATGTAGATGGCGTAGATGCAGAAGAAAGTTTTCCATTTAACGGAACTATAAACCAGCGCCAATGCTACTCCCTTTTAATTAATAGTCAATAAATATTTACGAGCGTATTGTATTTGATCTATAATCTATATTAAATCTATTTCCAACTTTATCTTAAACTTACAAAACTTATAGCAATAGCAAAACTTGAGCGAAGTTAAGAAACACAATTTTACTAACGAACTTCAACATATTTTCTATGCAAGTCCCATTCTTGTTAAAAAGCATTGTTCACGTGGTTATTAACAACCGCGGCGGTTGAGTCCGGTTGGTAAAAAAAGTACTTTTTAAAAGCTTTGTATTAATTAGGTTAAATGTGTTGCAACGCGTATCTGCGTTATTATCATTAATCCATGATTGAATTACGCGTATTGTCCGTTTTCGGTACGCACAATATCGACAACGCCCATCGGCACATCCTAAATATTTTCCTTTCTTTTGTGCATGTCGTAATGTTGGTCATGCATTTTTCGTCGAATGTCTGGTGGCGTTCCCCGTGGCTAGCAGTCGAAACAAGCGTTATGTGTGTTTGAACAAACGACCTCCCGGACCTGACTCGACGCGATTATTAGAAACCTACCTTTTTCTGTTGCGTACTCTTACTTCTTCGTGGTCATTCTTTGGCGCTTTCCGCGCTCGTGCGTTTTTGTTCTTTCGTTTGTAGTTGCGCGCGACTTCTTATCGGCTAACCTGCTTTCTGGAGAGCCGCCAGCTACTTTTCCACTTTATTCTTTATATATACCATTTCATAGCATTTAGACACACGCCGAAAACACTCGGAGAGCAGTCGTGTCTTGGCTGCGGCTGCGATCTGCGTGCGAGTGGTGCGAATAATTTGCAGCCCGCGAACGAGATAGTCGCGATGTGCAACAAAAGGTGTAATTTTCACATTTTGCTATTACATTAGTTTACACCTTATATAGGAGAGAGTTGGGTCGATAAGAAAATCATGCGGTGCGCAAACCCCACGAGGTGCACTACACACCCAACAAATCATATGATTACTACAAGATGTTACAAACACAAAATGTTCTTTACATAAACTTTACATAAATTTGCTTTAGTTCGTAATTGTTTGCAACGCTTTGTATTGAAAATCTTATGCGACTCACCGCACGAATTTACTGATAGATAGAACCCAACAGCTTTGTTTGCAAACAACAAATTAATAGCTCATAAGTATTATTCGCACAGCGCGTGTCAGCAACTTCTACATCTTTGTAATGTCCATTGAAAATCCACAAGTTGAAATAAATCGGTTAAATGTGCGCACGCATACTCAACGCGTGAATAATTGCTAGCATATACCCGTAATCAAGTTATACAACTGTACAAGCACTTTAGCAAGGTTGATAAAAGCTATGACTCTATATCGTCGCTGTAATAACATTTATGTCGACGTAATCTACGCATGTATCAATGAAGTTTCATCGCAGTTTACTACACCGAAAGAATCTTCAATGCTTTATTTTATCCGCAAACTCTAAGAATATCGTAACATCTTTTACTTTTGTTTGATGTCGATCATACTTGTATAAATGCTGCGTTAGCAACTAATGCTCAGTGTACCTTCTTTTAGTTAACTTTGTGCGGGCAAATGTCAATCTGTCAATTTCGATTTCAACGTTTTCGTCACGATTATGTTTGCGTTAGTTTTGTGTAAATTCGCTAGGTACAATTTTCATAAATTGCCGATCGCTGCCCGAGAATAATTGAATGAATGTCTTCTCGTCTTCGTATCGAGACAAGACGACTCGTTTACAACCTGCGAACATAGTCACGATGTTATGAAACATCTTATGACGATGTCGCGTTTTGCCGACTTTGGATTTATCTATGGGAAATTTTGTTTTTTTTAGATTTAAATAAATACAACTAATAGTTATACAAACAACCACTAGATGTCAGTGCATGTTCATAGTCTGACAAACAAAACCAGGAAAAAAACAGGAAGAAATAAAGATAAAGGGAAGTAAAAGACAAAAAAAGATCTGGAAAGATAGTTGGAAGTTATTGTGGAAGTAAGTGTTTAACAAGTAGCCTATTAGAAATATTTTATCAATATCCTATTAGTTATACAAATAACTACTAGATGTCAGTGCGAGTCTATACTACCACAAACAACTAAAAGTGGTGAGTAAAAAAGAGAGAAAAATAGATAGTGACGGAAGAAAGTATAGAGAATTGAGATAAACGGAGAATTATAGACAAAAATGAAGTTAGAGATTTAGAATGTTAAAAAAATAGAAAAAAATGAGGAGAAGAAGCTAAGTGTATCTTTATCTCTTTCTCTAGCATTTCTTTTTTTATCTTTCTGCATCCCTGCTTCACTATCTTTTTCTTTATCTAGAGAGGGAGATGATTAGATAGTGTGGAGTGTCAACTGTGATTTGTAAGAAAGGAAAGGATCTGTAAAGAAATGTAGAAGTAAATATTGATGTATAACAAGTTGCCTATCATGAAAATCTTATCAATATACATTTCTGTATATAAAAAAAACTACTAATAGATGTCATTGTAGTTGATAAAACAACCGCTAGATGTCCTAAATATAACCAAACCTTAAATTAAAATGCACTTTAACGTGTTTAATAGAAATTTTAATTAAAATTACATTGTGCTATATATTTTCTTACACAACTCTAAGTATCATATCTTTTTCTGGACTTTTTCTTGTTTAAAACCACTGCAGTGCAGTGTGGAAGCCATACGGAATTTAAAAACTGAAAAACTAGTGCGTTTTTGTGACAGCGGCGTTGACGTGCTATTGGTATATAATGCTAGCGATTTGTCACGCTTTTTTGTGCCCATCGGCGCGTTTTTCACCGCCATTCTCATCTCGTACTTGTTCTGTGTTAATAACCTAACCATCCGTCGCTATAGGAAACCGCCTTTCATTCAACTCTTCGATGCTTGCATTGTATCAGTGTGTCCACAACTTCACACATGTGACTTTTTCATTTTTTTACATTAAACACACCACGAATAAATAAGAAAAGCGTGAAGGTAACCTCTTTCTAAAGTTAAAGAGGTAAAGTTACTAAGAATTTAAAATCAAACCTACTCAAAGCACAAGATCTAAAACCATCATGATTGTACAATAAACTAAAAATTTTAATTAAATGTTAAACTTAAACCCGACCAACATTTATTTAGGTTGATTCAATTGCAATAAACAAAACACGGCGCATGATTGCTTTAGGGTTGTCTAAACAAGCGCGCGCACGATTCTTATCAATTAAATTGATTCAGTATAGAATTTCGAAAAGTCAAAGTGTAATTTGCATGCGCACTGTATCAATTGGAAATTTATGTGGATTTTATAAGGAGAAATTAAATAGGACAAATATGTGCCGTGTGTTCATGTTTGTATAATTAATATCCGCATAATAAGCGCATTTATAATCGGTTAGTTAGCCACGAATCTCTTCGTCCACACTACCACAGCATGCACCTGTATTCATCGACCAGCAGTATTTGCAAACCAGCGGTACGTGTTGTATCTCGAACAGCATCAGGAACACCTTCAACCCGCGCACCTCGCGCATAAACGCAGCTCGAGAAGGCGGAATTAATTTTGCATTTGAATATGATCGGGCCGAGTTCACCCGCAGACCTATAGTTCCCCGACATTAGTTTAACGAGAAATGAGAAGTAACGCATCGGCTCTAATGTCCAGAAGAGCCCTGCGGTCTCGTTACCGACCGATGGGTACGTATCGCGCGCGCGCGCGCATTGATCGACACCTACGATAAAACCGATCTGTACGTCAGATAAAGTCGCAAGACATAGTTTACCTACATGTAGAGATGCAAGATGCAGTCACCTCGCGTTTGAGTTAACTATATCGGGAAGCAAACCACGATCGTGCCCTATCATTCATGATGGATCTCTTCAATCAGTAGGTATCTTAGATAAATGCTTACCACGTTCTATTCCGCAGAATTCTTCATTTTCCTCTCTTGGTTACAATACCTTGGTAGTGGTTCAAGTCAAAAACAGAAATCTTAATTAATATAACCCCGATAAACTTGGGTGTATCTTCGTTAGTTGCTTTTGGATCCAAAGTTGTAGTGATAATTTTTAACAACACGACCTTAAGGTACCCTCCGGAAGAAATAACATGTCATAAGTGCACGCACACCTCGATTCACGTAACACCGTGCTCTGGAAGTGCTTGGTACGTCGCCCATCGTTGATCTTACCGGGCTGATACGACGCTTTATCTTCAGCGATTATCTCGTTAGAGGAGCTCGCCGCGGTACGCCTGGCTCGTCAGTTATAAACTTCGGGTTTGAAAATCCGCGCCGATGATGTTTGCAACTTGTTTTCTCTCCACGAGCACGCCATTATGTAACAAGCGAATCTATAACGTAACAATTTCCTACACACAGATTGTCGAAACGCGGAAAGTCGTCCGCTTGTTACTTAGTTAGTTAGTTAAATTAACAACGTGCACGTTTTACGTTTTTCACGTGCCGTAAAAATTGACAAACGTCGCTATAATGATTTGAGTAGTCTATGCAATAACAAAACATTTCGCATTTTGTTTTTGTTTTGTTATTCAACGTATTAAAGTATCAATAAATCAAGCTACCTTTGGAATTGGAATTGGAATTGAAATAAAACAAAACAACAGCGAAAATAAAACAAAACAAAATACAGAAGAAGCGTAATTGATTTATTAATTAATTTTTTTGTGCGGAATAAAAATGGAACGGACATTGAATGTCTATTGTTTTGATAATCGCCGTTGGTCAGTTAACGCGATTTGTTATACCTAACAAATCAAAATGTTTAGAAAAGGATAGCTTTACAATGTTGTAGTAAAAAAACATTGAAAGGTAAAAAGTTTGATCACGCTTCTGTAGATTGTGTATAGACTACCATAGGTAAAGCTGAAGTAAAATAAAGCCGAGTATCAATGACGGTGATAGGTGATTTATAAAGTTGATTGTGTTTTGTTTTACAGCGAGCTTTTAAATGGAACGTGGTTGCTTAATCCATACCAACATTATTAACATTAACAAAACAACAGAGTTAATCTCAACAAAAAAACAACTTTTGTTTAGTTTGTTGGGTCCTCGTTTATTTTCTACCGAAATAAAACTTATTAATGAAATTAAAAACTATTCCGGTTGTTTGGTGTGTCATTTGTTTGAAAATTTCAGCTTATCGAAAACAAATGACCTTGTTTGCAACCTGGGGAGCGTCACTTTTCACCATTGTATCATTAGTCACATCAGTCATATGTATGCTGTTGAAGTGCCATAGCAGTCGCAGTGAAAAGCTGAATTCACCTCACCAGTCAGGAAGTGTGCCTATTTATTAACTATGGCTCTAGTTGGAAGAGAAGCATATGAGATATGATGCTCATCTGTTTCACTGTTTCAGTGTTTCGCAAACTGCTTGTTTTAACAATGGCTTGTAAATTTGAGCGATTGCTCTTCCACACAACCAACTGGATTGTAAGTAAAACCTTGCTGCCATTCTTTGATCATTACTAGCTGTCATCGCTACTAAAAGGAGGAAAGAAGGAGGTTAAATTGTAGAATCATAAAACATTTGGTATGATGTAGGGTTGATGTTTCACAGTATTAAATATTATCAAGGATGCTATGAAACAAATGACGATTCTATAAAAACTATTCAAGTTAAAAGAAAAAAAAACAAAACAAACGAAGTGAACATGGAGTTAGTTTGTTTGGAAATCATAGCACTCTTGATACTTTTTTGTTTTTCGTAAAAAGTTATTGGTGTAAAAGTAGGTGAGAAATCTGTTACTGTTAGTCCTAACATAAATCGGTAAGTAAACACGTAAACAATAAGAATCTTTAAATCATTTGCCATCCGAATTGTGAGATAACGCCAAGTATGGTGCTGGTGTCCGATACTTTAAACTTTCTTGTACTATAGTCGCGTAAGTTTTCAACCTAAGACAATCCAAGCAAGACAACCAAACCAAAGAGTAAGTATTCTTCTTCTAGTGACACGTTGCGTGTGTTCGTACACTTTCCTATCGATCTATCTGATTTGTAATAACAGGGCGTCACAGTGATTGATCGTTCTTTAGGTCTTTGAGCGCATTATTTATAACCTAAACCCACCATATAGAATAGAATGACCATTAGTTAATTCCAATTTAGGTAAAGAATACCTAACAGAATTCATGAATTGAAACACAAAAAACATGCGTAACGTATACCACCATTTTTGGTGTTAATTTTTTTGTGTGTTTGTTAGTGTTTTGTTTGTGTGCATGCGAATTTTATTAAATAACATATTGGCAACGGTGGCAACGCCGACATTTGCACGCCGTCAGCATGAAATCGAACATTGAGGTGAGTTTTGAATGGAAAACCAATGTCGGATGTGCATCGGTCGTCGGTGGTAATAAAACGCAGCGGAAATTCGTGATCGGAGTCGAGAGCTGAACGAATCCAGTGACACTGTGACTGAATCCAAGGTGTCGTTTATTACCGACGAAAAATTTATAATGACCCAATCAAATCACAAATTGCTATATAAATACTCAACGAATAAAAATTAATGAAATTAATACATTTCTGTAAGTATAAAGTTTTGATTAATATTAAAGTATTAAGCGATTAATAATTTTATTACAAAATATATTACTGTAATCCATTTTAAAAGGATTATAGAGAGAGGATTCAAAATATATTCCGCATTCTGTATTTGCACCATGGCAGCATTGGTTTGCCGCATTTTTAATCAGCGTTATTAATTGCTGAATGATTAAAGCCAAGACATGTTTACGACATTTAACGTATGCAATGCGATCAACATTTATTAATTTCGATGGCTTAATACTTGCTATCGACCGGACATCTCTATTAATGCCAATAATTTTTGTTTACTGTCGTGTTTTGTTCTTTTTACTTTATCCCAGCATCTTTCGATCGTTTATCTTCTTTCTACCGCAGTGTGCAAACAAAATAAACAAAACAAAACGACAACTTTAAATTACAAACATTAATATGCAAATTTACTCTTTATATATAATAAATAAAATCTATACAAAACATTAAAACAAATGACAATATACACCTACAGTTTACCTACCATAAAAAACAAAACAAAAAACAAACAAATAAAAAGTTGTTTTTGTTTGGATCCGAAACAAAAACAAATGACACTCAAAAAATAAACAATATAAAACAAAAAAATTAAATAACGACAACACTTGGTATATTTGTATGTAATTTAAAAGTCTTTGTGTTAATTAAGCACATATTAGTTTTCTTATATATTTTTTGACTTATAACGCCATCAAATTGATTTGTTTTACAGCCACCGATTATTTATATTAAAATGTGTGGAAACATATTTAAAAGCGCGAGTCATAACTTCATAACAACAACGCAGTGGCTTTAAGCGCAGTTGCGCGCGCTCCCGGTAGACTCAAACGAAAATGGGAGGAGCTTGGGTAATTAATTATTATAGTATTACGATATGACTCCATCTGCATCGGTGATAGGTAGATGCAGCCGTGATACAGCTGTGTCCTATGCACAGCGTGCATGCACAACTTAAGTACTTAAGGCGTATTTGCATTAGCGCGCCAAACGACTTGACTTAACTTTTGACTTTTCTCTACGAGAATATTGCAAAACGTATGTATCCAGTGGATATTTAACACAATTATTAACTTGTAACCTGTAACGAGCAACGCGAAATAATTATTAACTTGGTAAAACTTTAATTTTTTGAGGTTAAGTTGAATTAAGTTAAGATCTTGTGGACTAAAGATAAGAAAACGCGTTAATTGATTTAAAACAAGATAATATGCTTGGTATTCTATTTTAATTGAAAATTAAGAGTAATATAAGAAAATACAAAACTTACACGAGTTGCATTTGCATTTGAATTGGATTTGCGTTAATTAAATATGCTTGTTAATTGATTTGTTTAATTGTAAATCGATTTGATTATTGAGTTCATAAAATCGTTGATTCAATTACAGTTGGACTTTTATTGAATGCGTGCTGGATAAACGTGTGGTTTAGTTATTAGTTAATATATAAAATTAAATTTTTATTTCTTTGAGGTTAGTTTATGAGACATGTAGTAAGTTTGGTTGCATGTACTTCAAGCATAGGAATTAATTGCTATACTTTTTTGATCATAACACCGCCATTTTTAATACGATCGTCACCAAATTTTTAATAAAAATAGTTGTTTAGTTGTTTTAATAAATTACGTCTATAAAATTTAGTTATGATAACTATAAATTTAGATATTTGAGGTTAAAGTGAAAAAAATATATAAAAAAGTAATATTTAAGTTATCATTGGAATTTTTGTGTTAATTCCGCCATTTTGAATGTTACAACATTAAAATTTTTGAAATAAAGAGTTAATTAATTGTTTTATATAAATTAGGGTTCAAAAATTTTAAATGTAGAATACAAAAGTAGTTAATTAAGGTTAAATTACAAAAAACGTTGATCTATTTACAACTAATCGTTTAGTTTTTTGGTCATAACTCCGCCATTTTTAATGCGATCGTTACCAAATTTTAAAAAAAAAATAGATGATTAGTTGCTGTAATAAATTACATTTAGAAAATTTAGTTTTGATAACTGTTAATTTAGATATTTGATGTTAAAGTGCAATAAATACAAAGGAAAGTAAAAATTCAAGTTAAGTTTCGCAATTTTTGTGATAGTTCCGCCATTTTGAAAGATACATGATTCAAAATTTTAAAATAAAGAGTTGATTAACTATTTTATATAAATTTAAGTTCAAAAATATCAAATGTTGAATACAAAAGTAGTTATTTAAGGGTAAATTACAAAAAACTTTGATCTATTAACCACTAATCGTTTTAGTTTTTTGGTCATAACTCCGCCATTTTTAATGCAATCTTCACCAAATTTTTTAGAAAAATAGATGATTAGTTGCTTTAATAAAATACGTTTAGAAAATTTAGTTTTGATAACTGTTAATTTAGATATTTGATGTTAAAGTGTAAATAATACAAAAGAAAGTAGAAATTTAAGTTATCTTTTATAATTTTTGTGATAGTTCCGCCATTTTGAAAGCTACATCATTCAAATTTTTGAAATAAAAGGTTGATTAATTGTTTTATATAAATTTGAGTTCAAACATTTTAAATGTTGATTACAAAAGTAGTTATTTAAGGTTAAATTACAAAACAATTTGATCTATTAACCACTAATCGTTTTAGTTTTTTGGTCATAACTCCGCCATTTTTAATGCAATCGTCACCAAATTTTTAAGAAAAATAGATAATTAGTTGTTTTAATAAATTACATTTAGAAATTTTAGTTTTGTTAACTGTTAATTTAGATATTTGATGTTAAATTGTAAAAAATACAAAAAAAGTAGATATTTAAGTTAACTTTTATAATTTTTGTTATAATTCCGCCATTTTGACAGGTAAATCCTTAAAATTTTTGAAATAAAGAGTTGATTAATTGTTTTATGCAATATTGATTTCAAAAATTTAAAATTTACACTACAAAAGTAGTTATTTAAAGTTAAAATACAAGAAATTTTTTTAATCCAACTCTGCGGTAAATCAAAAAAAAAATCCAAGATATTGATATGTTCATGCAGAATAATTTCAGTAATTAGCAGTAGCAGCAACAACACAAGTAATAGTGAAACAGAACAAACGGGGGCAATGGTACAGCGTCCATGTACATAGTTTAACGCGATTGCATTAAAATTGTAACTTAGTAACATAACGTCGTTTGCTTACTGCAATAAGCAAGTACCACACACGCACACGGATTTTAATGCACGATCAAACGACTACTCCTAACGTTTTCTTCAACTAACTAACATCTAACATCAATTCATATATTCATATCTCTTCGGCACTAACTACACCGCGTGTGTAACTCTAGGACGACGTACGACAAGAACCGATAAATATATATGAGTCATGTGACATGCAGTCGTACATTTCTAATTGGTATCTCTCGGTTGAATCTCTCTCTTATGAGTTTATTGCTGCGTACTTTTTGCGTTTTTTGCTGTTTTGCGCTTTGCATTGCTCTCCCGGCCGTTGTTGACATCGTTAGTCATTTAGCTAATAATTTTATTACGAGTATGGTTTAACTCCATCGTAATACGCTCATAAATATGCCTATGGGAAAGTGTATTAGCTTATTAGAGTAGTATTAGAAGTATATTCTGCGTACTTCTGAGTAATCGTTAATTTGTTGAGCATTAGTGTCGATTTAGTTACTGGTGAGCGGCGCTTGTCGTTGTCATTGAACAAATTAATTTTGTGAACATTTTGCGCCACAAATGAAGTTAAGACTTTATTTTGACGTCAAACTGTAAATTAGGTTAGTAATTAACACTCGAAATGCGTTGAAATGTATGCGTAATTATAAATTATTTTATGTTTTATTAATCTTTATTATTTTTAGTTTTTTATTATTCAATTTTTGTTGTTTTTTTTTGTTCAAAATATAAGCCTCATTAACCAGCACGTGATCTTAATAAGCAAGTCGTAAACACATTCATATATTTATTAGTTAGTTGTTTAATTATTTATAAGTTAGTTGGCTATTTGTTTTGTTTTAATTTTCATAGTTTTTTCTTTACCAACAGTGGTTTGTTAGAAACAATGAGCAGGGCTTCAAATTTTTATTTTAGGACAACGCCAGAATCAGTGCGTTACCAGTTTTATGATTAATATTACGCTCTATTTACGTTTGTATATTAAACAACACAAAACAACAATAACAACTGTAACAAGAAACCAACTAGAATTGCGTTTTGAAGAATTGAAGAAGAAGAAAATGGAAGAATTAAATTTTGTGGTTTTATATTGTATGATGAGAATCCTAGTTTATAGAATTTGGTATCCTTGTAAAAATAATTCTATTAAAGAATAAATAAATGTATTCTATAAATGTCTATAAATAACCAAACTGATTCATTACTAATAATTTTTGTTTAAAACATTTTTTAAATATTAAAAATCTCACTTTTTGAGGTTAGAAGTTTCAATTCGGTAAATTTTCTTGAAATATTACATAGCTAATAATATTAATTAAATAAAATGTTCGTTGGTTGTCAACGGCGTTTGTTTAAACATTTCTTTGATATTTTGACTGCAAATCGTACTTTTTGAGGTTAGAAACTTCATTAAAGTGCATTTTTGTTAAATCTTACATATTCTAATAAAATTTTAAAACATATTACTAAGATAAAATGTTTTTGAGTTCTTTACTAATAACTTCTGTTTAAACAATTTTTTAAATATTTTGAATAGAAGTCCCACTTTTTGAGGTTATAACCTCTAATAAAGTACATTTTTGTTCAATTGCGATGCGTTCTAGTATAACTAGAAAATATAACTAAGAAAAAATGTTCTTTGGTCCTTCATCCTCAAATACTTTTGTTTACAACTTAGTTATTTAAGGTGAAATTACAAAAAAACGATCTATTAACCACTAATCGTTTTTTGTTTTTTGGTCATAACTCCGCCATTTTTAATGCGATCGACACCAAATTTTTAAGAAAAATAGATGATTAGATACTTTAATATATTATATCTAGAGAATTTATTTTTGATAACTGTTAATTTAGATATTTGATGTTAAAGTGTAAAAAATACAAAAGTAAGTAAAAATTCAAGTTATCTTTTGTAATTTTTGTGATAGATTCGCCATTTTGAAAGTTACATTATTAAAATTTTTAAAATAAAGAGTTAATTAATTCTTTTATATAAATTTGACTTCAAAAATTTTAAATGTTGAATATAAAAGTAGTTAGAACCTCTAATAAAGTACATTTTTGTTCAATTGTACCAAATCTAATGCGCTTTACGTAGAACTGATGCGTTCTAGCATAACTAGAAAATATAACTAAGAAAAAATGTTCTTTGGTCCAATCCTCAATTACTTTTGTTTAAGACTTAGTTTGATATTTTGACTAAAACTCGTTCTTTTTGAGGTTATAAACTTCAACATACAAAAATGTTTTATTACCGATAACTTTTGTTTAAAGTTTTCATTGGTATTTTTGGTTTTAAATCCTGTGTTTTAATTTTTAAACTTAAATTCCAAAAATTCTTAAAAAAATAATTACTAACTTTAGTTAATAAATAATGAATAATCATAATTTCTAGGTTAACACTCCAAAACATTCCATAAAAAAAAAAACATAACCAAAAACCTAATTTAGTAATATCAAAAACATAACCTTATTTTGTAAACTTCTAACATTACACTACATATTGCAACATTACATACAGACATTGTTAGATTAGTAATATTTATGCTTCATTATAAAGCAACATAACATTATCCATTTACAATTGCTCATCGGCATACACGCATTAATGCTTCAGTCAGTCAATCTCAACGCGAGCATGAATTGCACCCATAAGAAATGAAAGCACAACACATGAATTAACATCAGCGTGGTATGTACAAGAACGCAAGAGAAACAAAGTAGCATGCGCGTACGCACGATACTGTTGCATTACATTTTATTCTTCGCCGTCGTAACACACTGACACATTGATATGATTTCGCCTAATTACGCAGCATTTACGCGAGTCACTTACGTCCAGCCACACAGCATCCTCGCGCGCAACCAGCCAAACGCTATTGATGGATGAAAGGCATAATGAAACGAACGTTTTATGATCTTTTGCGCGTAATTACGGCCGAGATTGAAACTTTGATTCGATATTAATTCAGTGCCGCGCCGCAAAACTCTCTTGCATTACACACAGATACAAACGAAAAGCAATCGAATTTATCTGTACTATCACGATAATCGCAGTTTGCCTAGGATGTCTCAATAAATGCGTAATTACAAACGTATTTATTAATACATACACTCTATGTCGCCTCGATATCCGTTAGTTAATTTGTATTATTTTCGGAATGCGTACACAGGTTTCTTTTGATAACGGTGCATTTCAATGTATTGAGTTTATTCAAGTGATTTGTCAAGTTCAAGTAAATTGAATAAAATCAATACTCCACACACCAAATTGTTAATTAATTAATAAACACAAAAAACTTACAAATATATTAAATATTTAATTAATTTTTATTCATACCTGAATCATCCATGTCATCAAGATATACTGAAATAAAAAAATCAAGTGTTAAAACAAAACAAAAGTGTGTACAAATAAAATGTTTGTGTTCACAGCCAACTTAAAAACATCAAGAATGAAAATAGCTCGTGGCGATATTATCCTATCCTCAATACGATTTGGATCACTTCGATTTAAGAGCAAAGCAATAAATATCTTTGATGTGCACTCACCATGTTCTTATTCGTGTGTCTATAATCTTTAATAACTCCAGTATTTATTAATTTAATATTAACTGAATGCATGATTGCTTGTAATAACCCATCAAGTTCTCTCTCTCAAAAAAAAACAAAACAAAACAAATGCAATTTACCATTACTTGATTTGTTAGTTTTGTTTTCTTCATAAAACACAAGTAACCCATGACAAACATCTTTTGTTTTTTTGAATAAAACATTCAAGAATTAAATATCATTTAAATTATTAGTGCATTAAATGACTATTCTTCAAATTCTACAGTGTAATGCTAATTAAATTACTCAATCAATTATTCATTAGTCAGTTTTGTTTTAATTATATCGTCGATAATTTGCGTTGTAATAATTTATTGCTATTAGTTTATTGGTTTACTGGCTCATTGTACGTGTTCAACGTGATACGAATATATCGTAACTGTGTGAGTATTGTAAGTATAAACTTGTTGTTTCCTATGTGTGTGTGTGTGTGGTTGTGGATGCAATATAATTGTGGTTATTAGTTAAGCTAATCGAGTGCATGTTGATGTCTGAGCAAAAGTGAAGCACTCGCGAGCCAGCGAAACCGTATCACTACTACCTAGCGGTATCCTGGCGAGTGAAACTTTCTAGCCGGAAATTTTTGATTTGTTATTTTATTATAATGCACCCGACAACGAAAAATGCAATCTACGTTTATACACAGTCGTACGAACAACATAAAGAGAAAACCAACATTTTATTGCTGTAATTTTTTGTGTAGTTTCAGGAGGTTCTTGTTCTTTGCCCCAGCTTGATGCAATTGTAATAATTTTCCGGTATTAATTAATGCAATTAAGCGTATGCATTGTAAGTTAAGCAATCATAATGCACATTCATTTAATCATAATAATGCATTCTTTAGTTTGCTTTAATTTAATTGTAAGTATAATGATTGTTTTTTTTTGGAAGATTAGATGGTTTTGTTAAAAATTTTGTTGGAAATCGCGTCGTAGCAATAAATCTTTTTAAATAAGTCGCGCGATTTGCATGTTGACGCCTCGGAGTGCGTTCGCAATTTCTCTTCGCCTTTATTATGTTAATATCAACTCGAATTGCGGCTATTTGTGGATTGCTATTACTCCATTCTAAGCGATGCGTTATATTTAATCACCCAGCGTTCAAAACGCACTTCTCAGATTTCAGATTTATAACCTCAAAAAAGGCTGCGTTGCAAGTATTAGAAATTTGCATTATAACAAATCATTCTATTCAAAAATAACAAAACAACAAAACAGGATCTCTTTCAGTCAAAAAAAAAACAAAATACTTTTCCCGGATTGTCAATGTCAAACATAAAATGTAAGTAAAGTAAATGATAACATGTTAATGTTATGTCTTAAACTTGATATTAAATTTTTGTACATTGTGCAAATCATCTCAAGTGCGTTATTTAAAATCGTTGGCATCGACGCAAAGAGATGAAATTATGTTGATTTATCGCGTAATTTCGTGCCGTATGGTAATAAATATTCGTTAAACTTCGCCTATCGCTATGGCAACCATGGATGTTAGAATAGTGGTAAACGTAGGGAAAAAAATCAGTTTAGAGCGTATGCCCGTGCGAGCGCTATTTGCGGCCATTATCTGGCTCGGATAACGTCTCAATTTATCTATTTGTGCTTCTACCTACCTCACAGTGGAGCCCGCGTACACGTCGCGCATAAATCTCGCCGAGGCGCACTCGTACGCAAAGAAAAACGCATGACGTACGTGGAAAAACGTCGAATTCGCGATCGCACCACCAACAAATGGTCTTGTCAATGAAGGCAGAAAGAATCATCGACAATATGATTATCGGTTACCGGTACAGCGTTCGCATCCGTTCGTGAAGTATAGCTCTTCAAGACCACACGTGTTTAAATTACAACTTGTGGATATATTCAAATGAAAATTATTTTTGTTTAAAACAACAACAACAATATAGATATAGGTAGGTATATGTGGATACCATGACCTTGAAGTTTTTTTTTAGTGTGGTTTAACGCACGCAATTTTCTTGATTTTCTTAGAATTTTCAATGGTAACGTTTTTCGTGTTTTTGTTGTGTGGTGTGTTGTGTTGCGTTGCATCGCGGGCGTGCAGAAGTTGAAATAGTTATTTAATTATACACGAAGCTATTACCATTACGAGTAAGCTATGGTAGCTATGGTGCTATGGTAGAAAACGCAAAGAATGCGAAAACGTTCCACAAACCATCGGGCCCCATCATATCTGTGTCTTCCTACTATATGATTGAACCTTCTGCACTTTGCCATTACGGCGGCGGCGGCTGACCGATGCGCTCTTTCACATTTTCCACCCATATTGCTGCTATCTATCTGTGCTCGCGAAAACGGTTAAGTTCGTACGCGCAGGAATCGACTGTGTGCGATTTAATTGCTTTGCACATTTTGCTATTGCGCATTTCGATAATAATCGCGAATCGAAAATTAAATTGCGGTCCCAGCAACCGAGTAGTTATTTTCTAACCAACGGTAAAACAAAAAACAAAAAACAAACAAAAAAACGAAAAACAAAAATTTACATTTTATTTACATGCGAAATAAACAAAAAAACAAATGACAATTTGTGTATTTATCAACCAACTAACGTTGTTTCGTTCAATTTGTTCATTTTGTAATTCACAATATTAAATATTAATTTAAACATAGAGTCTTGTTAACTAAGCGAAAATTAAGTTGATATTAATTCATGTTTGTGTTGCACCGCTCAATCGATTAAATTGTAAATTACTAATGAATTGTTTAGTCTAAATTAAACTTAGTTTAGTCTAACATTCACTAACATACAAGTTAAGATGCAATGTGCTTTAGTACTTAACGATTGTCGATGGCAACGATTTCATTAATATTTCAATTCAACTGTAAACTGCAATGCGCTGCAAAACAAATCGCGAAAAATCATTTATCACCTTTCGTCGTTGCCTGTGTGCGTGCGTATAATAACCGCATTGATAATTACCGCTGGATTATGAACTACGAACAGTTCGAACCGATTGTGGTGTCCGAGAATTAATTTCGCACATGATTAAGTCTCTTAATAAATAATAAATACATCAAAGTGTCGATGTCGACCACGGTCCAATACAAAACGCGAATTGTGTGAATTGCTCGTGCAATATATACGTAAATGACTAATCTGATTGTAGCTTTGCGCATGCGCACTATGAAATAAAGTAAAAATCCTTTTCCAAATTGGCCTACTTTGCAATTAAACGAAGAATAACGCAATATTTTTACCTCTAATTTCAATAAATTCATTCACTACTTTTGCAATCGTTTCTTCCTTTTAGTGAAATAGTTTATATCTACGTGTGGTGTACAAATACAACAATATGACATGTGTATACGACGTGATAAATGGTCTATTCACAATAAGACAACTTTCAGTGCATAATGCACACGGGTCAATGTGAAATAAAATAAAATATGTGCATACGTGTGAGATGGAATAGATTTGAATAGAAAATATTTCATTTCGGTTCTTTGACTGCATTTAAGAAATAAATATAAATAAAACTTTCCTAGAGCCAGATCTGTGGTGTTTTGTGTGTTGTGTGTGTGATATTTTCACAAAATAATGAAATAGCTATCAATATTATTAATATTGCACCACATCTCGCACGTTTTGCATAACATTTACCACTATTTAGTCGTAATACTCGTATAAATAAATATTATTGTAGTAAAATTTTATTATCAATATAAAATATTGAAATTAATCGCAATTCTTGCCATGTGAGATTTGAATCTTTTCGACGTGAAACGTGAAAACAATCTCTGTGGTTGTCGTCCTCAGCCAAAATGAGACAACACCAAATTTGGTTAATAACATCTAGAATTACAATGACTATTACAACAAACATGAAATATCACTAAAGGTGTCCAATGTGTGTATGTGTGTGTGAGTTACGAGTGCGCAATAGAAGGAAGTAAAAGTACGTGTGCTTAGAAAAACATTTACCGCATTATGTGAAGAATCGTGAATGGTAGTAGTAGGTAGGTGATGCTGCGGTGCCATTAATAACGTTCAATTAACGGACACACATTTTTGGAGCTCAAAAGAAATGTAATTCGAATGTATGTACATACGTTTGGTATCAAAATCAAGTCGAGCACGTGTTCGTTCGCTTCTGATTTCAGTTGGTTGCTCGTAAAAGGCATTAAAGACATTAAAGCGACGCTCACGAGTGCACTAGATGAACAGAACAGAAAACGCGGACGCGTTTTTTTCTTCTCCTTTGGATTTTTTTTTCAAGCGCGTTTTTTGTTTGTTTGTTGCGTCTGAATAAGTTTGACTAATGTCCTATTGGGCAATGCGATGCGGTTTAATCTACGAAATGTCGACCAGTGGCCAAGCATTAAAGCCCCATGATCCGTAAAGCCGTTAATTGAATATATAAATAAATGGAAAATGAGTGGAATCATGTCTTGTTGCAAGATTTTAAACACCTAGCTAGACATTAGAATATTAGATACTCAAAATATTTACATAATTAATTAAATTTTTTAAGAAATTACATAACAATTCAAAAATTACAAAGTAACGCCATCTATACAGTAATTATTAAACTACTTAACTTAAATTGTAAAAACAACTAATAGATATCACTATTTGTAAAAATTTTAATACAAAGTATGTAAAGTGTGTAAGAAACCATTGAGTAAGTTATGAAAATCAATTTTTCCAACTTCCAAAAGTTGTTATTGATAAATAAATAGAAAAATAAGTGGAATCATGTCTGATTGCAAGATTTTAAACTCCTAACTAGACATTAGAATATTAGATACCCAAAATATTTACATAATTAATTAAATTTTTAAGAAATTACTCAACAATTCAAAAATTACAAAGTAACGCCATCTATACAGTAATAACGAAACTACTTTAACTTAAATTCTAAAAAAAACTAATAAAAGTCACTATTTGTAACAAATTAAAGAACAAGTATGTAAAACGTGTAAGAAATAATTAAGTCCGTTATAAAATCAATTTTTCCAACATCCGAAAAATGTTATTGACGAGCAATTACCCATCTGTGCGAGTCTTTGAATCCGTGCAGCAATTTATTGGCGTTCGAAGCGTTTAATTTACGTCTGGTGGCAGAATGGAAGATGTTATTGCATAACAGGCCGCGAAGGGGGCGGCTGAGGTCAGCGATGTCAACGATACGCGAATGATGCATGCGGCGTGCAATTGCCCTGCTCCCGCATAATCCATAACGCTGTATTACAAACCGAAAGCGCGAAAAATGCGCACTCGCACACGACCGCGTTAGATAACTGCAGTCGGGCGGTCTGTCGGGTCGCGCATAATCGGTACACCCACAACCATGTTCTTCAATCGCTTCGCGGACGCCATGCTTCACAGGATGGATGCTGCTACGCAACGAAATGGTAAGCGCTTTAACTTAACAACTACAGCAAAAAATGTTTCCTGCTTTTCTGCACTCCGATGAGTTCAGGCAGTTGTCTGCAATTAGTTTCGTTTCTAGGCTACTACTTGTGTTATAGGTTAGGTGCAGCCAAACCGCAAATTTCCTACAGTTATACCGACTACACTGCTTACACAGGAAGATTTGTGATTTTTTTTCATTTACAAAACAATCAAATAGTTATTTTAAAAAAAAAATTCTAATAGATGGCGTTACTTTTGAATTATAAGTGTGTAGCAATAATTTAAATGAAACTGCACAGTAAATTAAGTAAGTAAAGAAAAATAAGAATCAGTGTGATATTGTAAATTAAAATTACAAAATTGTTAATTTGTTATTGCTATAACGCCGTTCAACATTTAAAAATTGAGTGCTTAGTTTGTGAAAGCGTTTACAATGTTTTTTGTAACTTTCATTCCTTTATTATTACAATCGTTCTGTAAATCATTTTCATTTGAGGTTAATAATATGAAGCAACACAAATGAAAATTTTGTTATCATCTTGTACGCTTTCGGACACGACTCACAAACATACGTACATGATTAATAATGCATTCTATATTAGATACAAACGAAAACATTTTTTATACTAATCGAAATTAATTTTAAAGATTACAATTTGATTAGACTGTTTTCGACATCAATAATAACATTAACAATAACAATTTTAACCAATACAACTTCTATTTAGTAATAAACAATATTTAATGTACTGGGTATGTTTGAATAATTGTTTTTTGTAAAATAAACCAAAAAATTATAAATTTCTAACGAAAAAATTTTAAAAATTTGATTTGTTTTAGTTTATTTTTTAATGTAAAGCAAAATTTATATAGGAGTATATGTTTGTACGTTTTAACTGTTTAATTTCGTGCAAAGCAAGTATCCGTTTCGTGCTGCAAGCCATCAGAGATGTAGGAGATCACCAACATCATAGAATTTAAACAGGCGCACAGGCGAGCAACCCAAACCCACCAAACCTAAACTCACAAAGTCACAACATAGTCCGGCAAGAAGTGAATGTGTGCACTGTGCACAACGTACGAGTATTACCTATAAGTGATTACGATAATGTTTTTATTACCTTTAAAGATCAGTATCGATCGTTAGGTACATGCCAACTATTAAATTCTTTTTTTTTCTTTGCAGCCACAACCATAGAGGCACAGGTACGTATTTATGGCACCAATCAAATTTACAATCTTTGAAAATTTATACTTTGAACATAGTTTCGTAATTGTAAACATAATTACAATCGTAATTCACGTAATTGCAAAAATTACCGATTTCAATTTAATTGTTAAATTTAAAAATTTTAAGATCTGTATAATGTTATAAACATATTTATCTTATTATTATTTAGTGCACTTTTCACTTGTCCTAGTCCTAGTCGGAATCAAAGAGTTGAAAGCTCAAGTCGCCCGAGAAGTTGAAGAATGTGCGCCAGCACAGCGCATTGCGGACACACCGCTTTCTATTTATGAATTCCTGATAAAAGATTCAAACGCCACCTACGCCAATAAAGCCAGTAGTGTCGATTATTTATTGCTGCATTAACTATCACTTGTCCACTGTAAACGCGATACGAGTGTTATATAACAATAAGCCAATAAGCATTTCATTACTTTACGTTATTGTTGGACTTAAAATTTGAAAATTGCCGTAAACTTTCGTTCAATTTTCATGGCTAGACATTCAACACATTAAATCACACCCGAAACAAGACTGTCAAGTTGTGATAGTTGTGATAAATCATGGTTTGAACTGTATAATCAGTTGCTAACTATTTCGAACGTTATTTGGTAAGTAATGATATCAATAAGTAATATTTATTGTTACAACAACGTTTTGTAAGTTTAAATTTAAAAAAAAATTAAGTTTTAAACGGTAAGATGAATATTTATAATTTATAATGCGCATGCGCATGCAAACTAAACATGGTATTAAAATATTTATGCTCGTATTAAAGTCAAAAGTCGTTGTATGACTTTAAATTGATATCGGTGCGCATGTACGTCGCATAAAAGGCTATGATCAACAGGTGACACATATTTGCTGTATAATTTCATAATTTCATACGAAATCCGTTAATCATTTTCGTATTTAGTAGTTAATTTAATCGCCTTAACTTTACTTAGCTCTAGCGTCGTGTAAGTGCTATTCAAACATTGGAAAATTAAAATTTTTAAATTTAATTAATTAAATCTATAATACTGACTAACTAAGAAAGTAAACTAATTTTGTTGATTACAAATTTTCAATCTTTTTTTTGAGTTTTTAGTTATAATGTTTTGAAAATTATGCTAATTTTGAGTGTCTTTGTTTGGTAAACTCGCAAATATCACTGGTTTTAAATATCAGAATTAAATGAGACAAATAATTTTAAAAATTTTCATTGTTTACCAGTGTAATTTATCTTAACTTTTAATTACTTAGGTAATAATTAGATAACTATAAAGATAATTAATAAATTTGAATGTATAATCAATAAATTTTATATAAAAAATAATAAAACTCACCATCGCCTGACGACCCCACGTGTGCGTTGTTGTCGCCTAGAAAACCAATAAAAACATAAAATAGAAACATGTTTCGATTTAGCACCACCACCGTCGATATTAATGAGGGCAATAACAGTCAATTTGATGTTAGAAATTTGCGATTTTAAAGTTTTTTAACGTTTTTAACGTCAGTTTTAAAAGTCAATGTGCGATAAAACTGCTGAGAAGCGTAGAGGATTGCTGGGAAACTCAGCTTTATGTGCACTGCACAACGATGTAAAATCAATTTCACTGATGGCAAATTGATGACGATACAAGTGCTAAATGCACATAAAATTCATAAAGTGCAGAGTAAACGATTTTCAATCTCGCACGACGATTACGTGAATCATAAAATGTAAAATTTAAAATCCAAAGCGAAAAATCAATGTAATATAAAGTTGTACGTTAAAAATTGTAATGAATTTATTTTGGTTGTAGTAAAATTGTGGGTGTAGATTGATCGAATTTCGATACCAAGTAGTAATTGCTGAAAGGTTCAAAAGCGCCGATCGTGTTTTTATTACAAGGCGGTGTGTCGGCTCTCGTCAAATAATTACAACACGTCGCTTGTTTCATTAAAGATCGTTTACTTAATGATTTTTATCTTGTAACAAACTGAAATTATTATGGACTGTAAGCTTATAACAGGTAACATATTGCGCACTTCCTAATAAACACTCACCTTTCTTCATGTGATCGTCCTTGTGCATGTTGACGGCTGAGGGATCGAGCATCATGGAGTGTCCCAAGTGGCCTCCATGACCCCCTGGCTGACACTCCATTGTGATCATAGTACCCTCAATGATGAGATCACGCTGTAACAAATAAAAACAAACAATAAATCATTAATTAACTCCAAAATAAATAAAAAAGTTCAATAAAAAAAAAGTTATTAACTAAGGGTAGGTTGTTTTAGGTTCTACTAAAAATAAAACAAAACAACAACTGTTGTGATTTTATTTTAAAAAAAATTACTGAAAGAAATCTTATGTTCCAGGAAATTGTCATCTAATCGAAGTATTGGAGATATATGACCACTGTACAAATGTTACAGCGATGATGACCGAGGAGCTGCTGCTGAAAACCTTTTTCTTCGCTTACCATCTGACGTTATACATGTTGGTAAGTATCAAAGTTACGGCAGCACACGCCACAAGAGATAGACAGGAGCTTTTAATTGTTTGTTAGAAAAAAATTATCTTTTTTGTATATTTAACTTCAGTTCTTCATTTAACAAATGACCTGATGACAACACACATAACAAATCTTTTTTGTTTTGGTTACCAGATGCTTATAAATTTTTATTAGGTTTAATTATCTATAAAATTAATTTCCTGTACGTGAATTCCGTTAAATTTTTTTTTGCTTAAAACATAAATAAATTATTAATTTAATTTAATTTTAATAAAAACAAAAATCGTTATAGAACGTTAAATGTTAAATTATGATGATGAATATATGTTTGTGTAATTTCCTCATTTCCGCACAAAAAGATATAACAAAATCTTGGCGCCTTTTCCTACTTCGCGCCTCTGTTTTCAAACAAACAGTGAAGAGTCAGCTGTTACTGTTACTGTTACGATATGTGGCACGCGACGAAAACGACCCAACGACCCAAACCGTCTTATAACTCTTGACTTAACGCTTAACTTCTTGCGAGAACATGGCTTCCTTACTCACCACACGCGCGTGGTGCTTTAGTATTGAAATGTACCTTTATTGCCGTACCATTCGGTCATTAGAAGGCTGATCAAGTCAATGATAACGCATAACATAAGGTCGTAAGTAACAAGGTAACTAACTAAGTTACTTACTTTGTAACTTAGTAACTTACTGAACAAATTAATAACTAAGGGTTAAAGGGTTAAATTTTAATTGTTAATTTCAAAAGTTAAAGTTAAATAAAGTTATTGTTGAAGTTTAAGGTTAAAGTTAGGTCTGAACCATATGTCATCAAACTCATCAATTAAGAGTATCTGAAATATATCCGTAGTGGTTTTAACACTCTTCACATAAAAGTATGATGAAAGGTCAAATCAACGGGTGGGCTTACAGTTAAATTTAAAAGAATAGGCTTTCATCATTTCATCTCAAACAGTTGGAGTCCCATCCATCGCTTTGTGCTTCTAATAGGAACAGGAAGGCTACTGTTTGATGAGTTTTTAAAACTCTACACTCCAATCGAACACAAGCCTTCACAGCCTTGACTATTCGTGACTATTAGAAGTCTGGTGTTGGACTAATAGTCAAAGAATAGCTTGAGTTGGGTGGTTAGACACATAAGGTACATTATTAAGGGATGAGGTTGCGGTTTTTGCGTTTTCCGGTTTGAATTTTTTACTAATGGTTGAGTATTTTTCATAAAACCACAAAGCAAACAAAATCTTACCTATACTTTTTACCTATAGAAGTATCATCAGATACTCGACCAACTAAAGTCTTACAACGTAAATTTAAATCTAATTGCTATATTACCTTTCATATTATTATAGGTTATTGGTTCGAATTATAACCTATAATAATTTTTTGGTAGCCTACTATTTTGGTAGCGATGACTTTAGTGTGTAATTTACAATAATAATATGATGATACAACTTTTGAATAGCAGATTACTAATACCTAATAACTAATAACTAATAAGTTCGAAGTTAATGCTTTGAGGAGATGAGATGAGATGTGATGCCAAAGAGATTTTTACTTTTGTGCATCCGCAGCGAGCAGGTAGCATTTAATAACTAATTGCCACGGCGCGCAACATGAATAGTTAACCTTTCGCGATAAAAATCAGACGCTTTGACCTAATAATTACTTGCATGCTACTTGCAATTCGAGTGGTTACACCACATTATGCACATGCACATGCACTATGAATGTGCAATATTAACACTCTAAAAATTTACAACAAATTTTAATAAGTTAACAAAAAATATACTAAATAACTCAACTTTACCTAACATAAAATAACTTTGTAAAACCTAACCTAACTTGATTTAAACAAAAAGTGTTACTTAGAAAATTAATGAGTAAATAAACAAATAAATAGACTTCAATCATAATTAACGCAAATTTATGCAATATTAACACTACAAAAATGTACAACAAATTTTAATAATTTAACAAAAAAAAAACCTAAATTATTAAATATAACCTAACATAACTTAACCTTATAAAACCCAACCTAACTGTATTTATAATAAATGTTACTTAAAAAATCGATAAATAAATAAACAAAAAAGTGGATATAAATAATAATTGACGTAGATTTATGCAATATTAGGTAATACCCTCAAAATTTACAACAAATTTTAAGAATTTAACAATAAAATAACTAAATTTAACCTAACATAACGTCCCAACCTTACAAAACTTAACCTAACTTAACGTAAAAAAACATATAACCTAAAAAACACTAAGTAAATTTAAAAAAATTAAAAAATAATGGACGTAGATTTATGCAATGTTACTACTACTCTAAAAAAGTACAACAAGTTTTAATAATTTAATAAAAAATCAACTAAATTACTAAATATAACCTAAAATGACTTAACCTTATAATATCTAACCTAACTATATTTATAATAAATGTTATTTAAAAATTGATGAATAAATAAACGAAAAATAAACATAAATAATAATTGACGTGGATTTATGCAATATTAGGTAATATCCTAAAAATTTACCACAAATTTAAAGAATTTAATAAAAAACTAATTAAATTGAACCAAACATAACCACCTTACAAAACTTAACCTAACTTAACGTAAACAAATTTTAAACTAAAAAATCAAGAAACAAATTTAAAAAAAATAATAATGAACGTAGATTTATGCAATATTACTACTACTCTAAAAAAGTACAAAAAATTTTAATAATTTACTAAAAATAATAATTAAATTACTAAATATAACCTAACATACATTAACCTTATAAAACTTAACTTAACAGTATTTATAAGAAAATGTTACTTAAAAGTCGATAAAAAATTAGACATAAATAATAATTGACGTGGATTTATGCAATAATAAGTAATACCCTACAAATTTACAACAAATTTTATGAATTTAACAATAAAATAACTAAATTTAACCTAACATAACCTCCTAACCTTACAAAACTTAACCTAACTTAACGTAAACAGATTTTAACCTAAAAAATCAAAAAATAACATTTAAAAAAATAAAAAATAATGGCGTAGATTTATGCAATATTACTACTACATTAAAAAGTGCAACAAGTTTTAATAATTTAATAAAAAAATTACTAAATATAACCTAACATAACTTAACCTTATAAAACCTAACCTAACTGTATTTATTAAAAATGTTACTTAAAAATCGAAGAATAAATAAACAAAAAAATAAACATAAATAATAATTGACGTGGATTTATGCAATATTAGGTAATATCCTAAAATTTTACAACAAATTTAAAAAATTTAAAAAAAAACTAATTAAATTCAACCAAACATAACCTTCTAACCTTACAAAACTTAACCTAACTTTACATAAAAAAATATAACTAAAAAAATCAATGAATAAATAAAAAAACCTAATAAATAATTAAATTTAAACCTATTAAATATTTACTCACAAATTAATCTTGATTAATCGTATTTACCTACAACTTAATACGAATAATGAAGTAAGCTATATATAAAAAACGTGTTAAAAATCTTCGAACATTTCGCGTGTTTAGCCCCAGGCACTTCACGAGCCAAAACCACGATACACGCAAAAACTAATTTGCCAAACTACCAAATTGCCAAATGTTTAATCGATCCAATCATCGTTTTTATGGCCCGCTACTGTTTAATAGCACCACGAATACCCGAATACAAATAATAAATCACTTAATCGCAAATGCGAAAAGTAATACATTGATTAAAACATTAAGAACACAAATTACGAACAACAAAAAAAATTGAATGAATCATAAACATAAATACAAAACTAAACAAAATCTCTAAGCTTAAATCAACTTTTTGTCTTGTATTCATGTAGTAAGTTAATATTCGCGAGATAGCCTAAAGCAAACACGCGTTAATTCGGCAAATGCTTTAAATTTGTTTTTAAGTGTGCAAAACCACACACGAGTTATTTATCTTCAATACCATAGACGTTTTTTACAACACAAGATTATTCTATTCAGATACAAATAAACAACGTGTTTTGACAGGCTGTGTTGTGTTACCGATACCGGTTTTATTAATTATCTTTTCGGCTACTTAAGTCCCAATATCCTAATCGACTTAATAGACTTAATAGAAGGCGTGTACGATTAGGCGCCGACGAATCGCCGCGAGCTTGACGCACCGTTTAGTCAACTATTTTGTTAATAGTTTAATAGGTGTGCAAATTATAAACATCAACACGCATATTAGTGCTAATAAAAGTGATCACAATGACTAATTCATAGTCAATCAAATTTAATTTGTCATTTTTATTGGTTTAACCTTAAAAAAAAACTTTACATAACCAAAAGTTAAAGTTTTAAATGTTAGGTTAATGTTTGAGGTTAAGTAAATGCTTGTTGACATAATAACCAAACAATGGCAACATAATACGTCTATTAGTGGCATGATTAGCTTAGCTGCAGGATGAAGATGTGATTAGCAAGGAAGTTTAAAGCTATGCCGAAGATCAATTGATTAACCGCGCATTTTGTTGAACGTAGAATGCATTTTGTCAGCTTCATGCATTTGTACCAAGATTGACAATTATGCGGCGAGTAGTTAAGAAAAAAAAGAAGCTAAAAATGTTTTTCAACGGCATCGGCATAATGTACAACAAGCGCGGCAAAGCTTGGAATGCGCACGACGTCGAATAATGTTGCAATAACTACTGCCATGCAAATCTGCAAGCGCAGGATCGTGCTAAACTGAACTAAACTAAACGAAACAAAGTTAAACTAAACGATCGTTAGCTATTAAGCTTACAACTAACTTGTACTAGTACTTAATTTGTGTATACAATTAATGAATTGCTCCTAAATCCTGCTCTGTGCTCGTGGGCAATTTACTAGTCAGCTGTAGGTACCGACAACACAACAAGTGCGTGTGTGCGATTGCAGCACCGTTTTGTTAGCTGGCAATAATGTCTTAACAGCCGCTTCGATTCCTAACCAAGATCGTCGTCGTCGTCCGTAATTGCATAATGCTAATTAATAACACATTATATTCATTAAAGTGGCCGAGTAGCCCATTGAAGTCTGCGCGGCGCACGAAGATGGATCGGCGTTATGTTTTCTATTCAAACTAGGACTCCAATTTGAACGTGCTCTTCGCAATGAATCAATCTGCGCTGTTGTGCGCATGCGCAATAGCTGCAATTGAACTGAAGAACGTTTGAACCTGACATTATTTACATGCGCGCTTGCACATTGTGTGGACGATTCACCGCATTATTTTTGTGTGGAAAATGACCATTCATTGGTATTGGGTGTCCATTGATTCGTAATGGCTGAAAGTTCTCGATCGGTGTACTGTGCAAGTGTGGCCGGTTCGTATTGAAGGAGTCAAAGCGCCGCACCGCGCGGCTAATGCGTAAAGTGGACGCATTGATTAGATGCAATGTGGTAATGTAGTAATTCACGTGTGCGGCTGCTGAATGTGAAACCGTGTGTGTTGTGCGAATGTAATTTAGTCTTTCTTTTCATTTTTCGTTTACTCAATTAAGTCTCTTTGGCGTGTTTGCACATTTGCGGATTGCGGTGATTTGCATACGAGATTTCTATATCGCGTTGCAATTGTTTGTTCTACTTTTGGATACTTTTCACTATTTATAAACAATAATTAATAATTTATTTAAATGTTGCTTTTATTTGTATTTTGTTACAACACTTTAATATATTCTGTCAAAGTATAAAACGAATGATAAAAGTTTTTGTGTTGGTAAAAATTGTCATTGAAAAACTTATTTGTGGAAAATGAGACATTTGCAGGGAAAATAGCAAAAAATGTTTATAACAAAAATTGTAGAAAATAATATAAGCTACATTTTATCTTAGTAACATTTTTTGCTAAAACGCACCGATTTCCTTAAAAATTGAAAATAGTTACATACTGCGCCATAAGTTACTTGAAATCACAACTTTAAACCTTCAAAAATGACATTTCTAAACAAAATATCAAAAAATGTTTATAATAAAAGTTGTAGACAATAAAACAATCTACATATTATCTTAGTAACATTTTTTGCTAAAACGCACCGATTTCCTTAAAAATTAAAAATAGTTACATACTGCGCCATATGTTACTTAAAATCACAACTTTAAACCTTCAAAAATGACATTTCTAAACAAAATATCAAAAAATGTTTATAATAAAAGTTGTAGACAATAACATAATCTACATTTTATCTTAGTAACATTTTTTGCTAAAACGCACCGATTTCCTTAAAAATTAAAAATAGTTACATACTGCGCCAAAAGTTACTTGAAATCACAACTTTAAACTTTTAAAAATGACATTTCTAAACAAAAATCAAAAAATGTTTATAACAAAAGTTGTAGACAACAATAAACTCTACATTATCATAGTAATTGTTTTATTAAAACTTCAAGACAACAAATGCAAACGTGTTGATATGCAACAATTCCTCATCAATTCAAAGTCAATTTTTCGCACATTATAAATTTCCTTCTAATCAATTTAACATTAACATCACTTCAGTTAACTTGTCTACCCAACAATCTAACTATAATCCATAGTCAATACTCATAACCTAAACTTGTCATAAGATCAAACACTAAACGCATTCAGTTGTTAAACCTGCTATCGATCGATCGCGTATCAAAACGCTGACCAAGTTTGACTGCGGCATTATACGTTTGATTGATTATCGCTTTGTCTGCGGCAACCGTCTCAGCGATATGTCGCGGCAAACAGCGGCGATTCCACCACGATATAATAACAAGATCACGGCGTATTTACATGCGCATTATACTTCCTTCACATTCGCAAGCACACAACATGTGTGCCCAACAAACAGCCAAAAGCAACTCAAGATATGATACGCTGCGGTTTCCTGAAACGATTGATCGACGTTTGATTAATTACACACCTCAAACGCATTGACACGTTGAACACTTTATTCCTAACCTAACAAAACACTCAATGTACCAGCAATTATTCAACTAAACCAAACAAACAAAGAGAGTACACGTATTTAATTTATAATTTAAATTATTAGAGCATTAAAATGTCACCATGAAGAATGGGATGTGTATTGATAAGAATTTTTAGGAAATTTTCTAGTTATAAGTTATATATATACAATCGCAAAGAAGTAAAGAAAGAAAGTAATGCATCATTTTGTGGTTGACGCTAATTAATATAAAGCCGATATAAAGCTTGCTTTTGCTTTGGCGGGGCATTAATTATTTATAGGTCAGTTTGCAAGCCCGCGTCGTTTTGCATACAAACGCAGATTGGTACTCGGCAGTCGGTAGATTTGTCTGATTTATCACCAACAATTATTTTACATTCAATCTAACTTTTAACTGTACCACAGTTTAAAATAAAAAATAAAAATTGTTTATTTCTTTCCATTATACACCTTATTTTTTAAAAATATTATTTCCCCTTTTTTTATTGTTGCATTTCAAAAATTATTTGACTAATTTTTTAAATTAACCCGGCCCTGAATAATAACCCATTCAGCGTATAAGATTATACAGCAAAATAATTTACAACAACCACATAGCAAGATACAGATAGTTTTGCACTGCAAGTACCTTCATACTCACATTATTCGTATGTGACGCGTGGAGATAACTAGAACGCACTCGTATATGTAGATATCCGTCATTCCTGCATTTATTCATCGTCAATATCAGCAGTGGCTCAACAGACGCTTAGGCATTCGATGTTCTTGAATTGATTCACACACACACACAACACACAATAAACACAAATTTCAAATAATTCAACGCGCTTGGTGTTTCAAAATAAATTAAAAACTATCACGCCTTTTTTCCACACGTACCAACATTTTGTAATTACTTTATCGATCTATTCAACCATTTACTATTTGACTTTTACTCACAATTTACACTTTCAATCCACGCAAGCCAACAAAAACAAAAAAAAAAGCAAAACGATTTTTGTTTATACCCGGCCTGCTTTTCGAAAGAAACAAAAATCGATTTGTTATTTCAATCTATAGCGTTTTGTTAATTTGTCACACATTCAATTGTTACGCGTTTACGAAACAAAACAAAAAAAAACACAAGTAACAAAGTAATACAATTTCACTTGTTTTTTGTGTGTATTAAAACTTAGTGAATGTTTTAACCCGTAAGTAACAACAATTTATTATTATTAAATTTTTGTTTTGCGTAACGTGTATAAAAGGTGTGTGTAAGAGTTAATTGATTGTAGCCAAAAATATTTATCCATTTAATTTGAAGAAATACCACACGAAAAGAAAATCGAATTTCACCGTCATGCTTTCTAAGCACCAAAAATATTAACGCTTATTCGAACAATTTATTGTTATTTATTTGTGTAGCGACGTTTAAAGTAAACTAAAATAAAACAAAAGAAAAAATGTCATCGCCAACCATTTTGTTTTTGATGGGTTTTGGTAACTCCCTCTCACATAAAACACAAACCAAAACAAAACAAGTCAACAGAGTTTTGTTTTGTGTTTTATTTTAATTTTTTTTTCAACTCAGCTACTTATGGCGTTGTTCCTCATTTAAACGTGCTGCGACCACACTCAACAAATGCGCCGCATAAAAAGACCGCCGGAAGTGTACAAGGTTTTTATCACAATCACAATGTGACGCGTAAAGGTAAAAAAACACGAAAACACAACGCGTCCACCAATCACAAACCAGCCAAACGCGTTGGTTGATTCATTCCATCATTCCAAAACATGTCTGCAGTTTAATTCGAACATTTCAAGTTTATTTCAATCACAAGTCTTTGTTAAACAACAGTTTGAGTTCTTTTACAAATAAAAACACCATAGTGTTATCAAAGCTTTAAATTTTAACTGATAGATGGCTATAGTTGTATTGATTTGATATAATAAACCTCAAAACAAATGAATACACATTTTAAGATCGAGATAGTTTTGGTAAACAACCAAAATGTTTTTGTTTTAGTTTTAATTTTAAAGTTACTAAAACTACTCATAGATGGCAGTAGTAGTGCTGAAATATAAAATTAAAAATTCTAAAAATGTGTACGTTTCAGGATGAAAACTTCAATTACAACCGTGATTGCGCACGAGCTTCTACTGGAACAAAGAGGTCTTCCTGAGTCGTACGGTAGTTTCTTGCAAACACTACGGCGATTAATTGCGCAAATCATAATTAACTCGCCCGACACAATCGATCACGACCCTAATAATAACAGCGCCACACTCGTAATAACAACTACGACTGGCTACCAAAGACCATAATAAACCAGTACGACTAAAATTGACTAGAATTGACTCGAAATGACATCAAAGTCAAAACACCAACGCAATTTAATTACTTGGTACTTGATACTTAATAGTAGTTGGTTCAAAACTACAACAATTTCATGTTGAATGTCCATAAATAAATTTTGTGTAATGTGTAAGCATAAATATGTTAATTATTAGTTTTAATTAAAATTGTATCGCGGCGCAAACTAATGACCACATACAAGTAAATAAATAATCGCGATAGGTGTGCAATAATAATCATTATGCAATCCAACCAAGTGTAATGTTGGAAATTAAATTAAATTTAAGTTAAAAATTAATTAAAAACATTCCAACACGCCACGTGAGGTAGCAATCTTTGAAATTTTTGTTTATTACTAAAACTTATATTTATTACTCACCACAAACGCGCCATGGCGTGATACAGAAAAATTAGTCCTTAATTCACTTGAGAATCCATTTAGATTACACCGGCAGTCAAAGAAAGTAATGCAAAGTGTGTGACGCGCCGCTTTTTAATTAATTTATATCAACAGTTCGTCTTCGATACCAACTACCAGATTTCGACACGTACGGTTTTAAGTACACTTACTTCACTTACGCGCTATCGGTCGAGCATTATGTGACTCGAATAATTAACGCTTAGCTTAGGGTGTTCCAAGACCCTTTTTGATTTTCACTCCTTTGATTTTACTTTGGTTGTACTTGTTACGCTGGTTTTACCTCAGTTTAAATTGTTCACGCATTGTGGCTCCCTCAGTAGCTGGGAACGAAGCTGTGGTGGTGCTCTTGGTCAGAGTCGATTGTGTCTTGTGTCCATCAAGTTGTTTCTTCGGCGCGATCGACAGCGCCCGTCTGCCGCGACGTCGGCACTCGTCACAAACGTCGCCGAAGGAAGCCTTGCATTAATAGACCCATAAAACAGATTTATCGCGTGCTTCTCTACAAATTTATTTGTCCAACTTGTCGCTTACATTACTTTAAGTCACACAAACCGACACGTAGGTATGGATCGAACGTTCAATAATGTCAATCGAATAAAATTCCGAACAAAAAAATCAAATATGTTATCGACATGTGCATAAAACATGAAAATTAAATTAACGATTTTATATACTACTCACTTACACACTAAAATAAAACAAATCAAAACTCATAGCATGCTTGATTCGTGAAAGAACTAAACAAAAAACAAAACAAAACACTGCGAAGGTAAAAATTGTGTAGTTGTTTAGTTTGGGTATTAAAATCAAGCAAGCCGTGGAATATCACTCATCAATTGTTTCACAACAAACTTTCAGTTTACTTTGACGTGTTTTGTGTTTGTTTGTTTCATTACAGTGTTAGGTACGTACATATCCAATTAATACATATTTGAGATTGATAGCGTTCGAAAATATGACCATTACTGCATACCGCTACCGTTAAAATGCGGCGCAATTGACCGTTCTTTGGTCATCTTCTGCTTCTGGTGCACTTGTTGCAATCAGCAATGTGTTTGTGTGAAACGTGCACCTGGTATTTATTATAAAGCGCGCCGTAACGCATGTAAGTATAAATAATCAACCGTAGATATACAATATTATTGATAATTAAATAATTAGCTGATAAACTTGCACTTGTAGAACGCAATTATATTTATCTCTATTTGAAATTCCAGGGCAACACAAAGAAATTCTATAATAAACCAAATAAATGACGGCGTAATAAAAAGACTTCATTAAAGTTTCATGCGTCAAATATTATTACGAAATATTTGCGTTTATAAAAAGATGATGATTTTGATGTGAAATGGTAAAATATGTCTGGTATTTGCGTTCCTATAAGAATTTTCGGAATGTCAAGCATTTAATCTATAAACCAATAATTGCGAAACGTAATTATGGATCTAGAAGAGTATAAGGTGATGGTTGTGTGTGTATGCATCCAATTTAAGATGAGTCTACAATAATAAATACATAATGTTTAATTTTATTTGTAAATTTGTACAATCATCATCGATGTTGCAATGTTTAACGCCGATCTAATGAAGTAATTAGAAAATTATAAGAAATAATAAGCAATTATCGTACATTTGTTTGGTAGGTGGTACTTTAGTACAAGAATACTTTAATACTTTATTACAAATCTACATACATTGGATTGGAATTAAATGATGATTGTAAATGAAGCGCTGGAACAATAATGCTTGAATGACTACAACGTCCAAGGTCCGGATGTTCATGCTGAGGAAGTGAAATTAAAACATGGCTCTGCCAAAAACCAAAAAATACAAACACACATCAAACGTAAATATAAAACATTGTGTTTGTGTGTGTTAAGTGGCAATGGCACTGTGGTAAACAAAAGGACGGACGGCGCTGACTCGAAAGAGATAACAATTTTTGATTCCCCCGACAATGACTCGCGATGGAATCGTCGACAATGACTCCGGGTAAATGTAACCGCCGAAAACGAAGGCCGATGCGGCCTTGAGGCGCGATTAAAATGTTTATTACCAAATCTGCGATGAATTACGTTTGCATACACACGTTTTTTTGATTCATTGACTTTCTGATGGCCGCAGTGTAGGTTTATGAGCTCTTTATTTCGGAAACAGTAAAAGTTTTATTTTTTTTAAATACTGTACACTTTCATGCATTAAACATGAGGCGCTTTATCAGTTAATTGGTGACATTATCAAGTTCAGACAATACGTAAAACGATGCGTTAAACTCGGTGGAAATGTTATACTGTTATACACATAAGTCATTACGGTTTTCAATTTTGAGTGAATTTTATTGTTTTTATAAAATATTAAGTTTAATTTGATATTGTTACATTAAGCTACAAAGAGTGGTAACTTGTAAGTTTTTTCTTTATATGAATTTTTATTTTATTTACAATTATGCTAGGTTTTAATTGAATTGTTTTTATATTTTAGATTTAAACGGTGTTTACGCAACCTCCACTACGTTTATGTTATTTTTTTTATTTGTACTGAGTCGTAAAATTCTCTATTTAACGCTGACACGGTTTAAAATAATAGAATTTTGCCTTAAAACATGTTTTTAGATTTTTAGGAAAATTACATAAAATTTTAGGCGTTTATTGTGATTTTAACAAAATTGGTGCGTTCTATCAAAAATTCTATGAAGATAAAATGTCGCTTATGTAAGTACCTATAACTTTTATTATAAACATTTTTTAATATTTTTATTATAAAAAGGATTTTTTTTGGTTTTCTGTACTAAATCACGAACAAAAAGTTTGTCAATCATACAGTGTTGATTTATTTTTACGATTCTAGCAAAATTGGTGCATTTTATCAAAAATTTTATTAACAATATTTGTTCTACATTTAATTATCTACAACTTTTGTAAGCACTTTTTGATATTTTGACTCAAAATATTAGTTTCTTGTGTTTTTGTGTTTTAAAACTCGAAAAAAATCTACAATCGGTACTCAAGTTTTGACACAATAATAGGATTCTATCAAAATTGGTGCTTTCTATCAAATTATAATTTTAACAAAATTGTTAAGCATTTAATAAGGAATAACTTTTGTTATAAACATATTCTGATATTTTTATTGCAAAGTGCATTTTTTTGTGTTTTTCTGTACTAAATCATGAACTAAAAAGTTTGTTAATAATATAGTGTCGATATATTTTTGAGATTCTAGCAAAATTGGTACATTCTATCAAAAAATGTTATTAACAATAATTATTCTACATTTAATTATCTACAACTTTTGTTATAAACATTTTTTGATATTTTGATTAAAAATATTAGTTTTTAGTGTTTTTGCGTTTTAAATTTTG
>JARJDS010000367.1:0-12670 GCA_030264155.1 Atheta pasadenae
CGATACATATTTATATTTGTGCGATTATGTGTCCGTAATTAAGTTTCGTGTATGCATTTTGAAAGTGGTCACCTCGCTGAGCGCATGCAATGAGTTTAATTTACTCGCAGTCATAAATATCATAAATAGTGGTTGCGTCTGGGTGTGTGTGTGTGGGTTCATTTTCATTTTATATGCATATTAAATTCACAACGACCACAACTTTGATACGTTTGCATGTGTTGGTCGAGTGTCCACTGTCCACCGACCAAGTGTTCACTGTTCGCATGCATATTCATGTTGGGAAATAATTGTCGCACATTGTAGTCAACCCTAGAGTTTGAAGTAAAGCTAAAACTAGACTAGCTTTCTTTTACTGTGGACTAACAAGGGTGGATAATGTGTAGATCCACGCACGATTTTTTGTTTTGTTTTTAAAACAAAATTTGTTTGAGCTGCGCATGCGTAGTATAATTTATAATATTTTTGGACACAATAGAGAAATAAATATGGTCATCAGTTTTATGAATTTGTAATAATTGCACCTTGATGGTAATTTATGATGTGTTTTATGAACTAATAACTAATATCATTAAAATCAACGCTTGTTACGCCCGTAACGAATGGTAATGAATGACCAAGGCAACTAGTGTGTTTTAATTAATTAAAACGTGTACATAAATATGTTGTTGGTTATCGAATAATATTTATTTTTATGTTGATATTTGCTGTTTATTAAATTCTCAACTGATGGGATTTATTCGTCAAATTTGTTTCATGTGAATGACGGTTTGTTGGAGTTATTGACAATTTTAAATTTATTGACATTTTGTAATACACATCGCTAGTTACTGATATTGAATTCGTTTGTTTCTATGTTTTTAGTTTCAATTTTATTGATATGAATTCGAAGTATGAATTAATTTAGTTTATTACGAAATAAAAAAGTTGTGAAATATAAAATAAAAAATATAAAAAACTAGTTCTACACATTTTAACACAATATTTTATCAATATTAAATGAATTCTGAAATATTGAAAACAAGTTTTGTTATAAACATTTCTTTATATTTTTTTTAGAACATAGAGTTTTGATGTTTTCTGTCAAAAAAATCATGGTACATCTATGTTTGATACTTTTGCAATTCTAGCAAAATTGATAACTTTATCAAAGAATGTTTTAAAGATAATTTGTGGTTTAGCTAATTCTCTATAAAATTTGTTAGAAACATTTTGTGATATTTTTATTAGAAGATGGAGTTTTTGATGATTTTATGTCAAAAATCCAGGTAAAAATAACATTTCACTAAATTGTGTCGATGATACTTTTGCAATTTACGCAACATTTGTAAACTTTATCATAAAATGTTAATAAAATAAATTGTAGTTTAGGTAATTCTCTATAAAATTTGTTATAAACATTTTGGAAATTTTTATTAGAAGATGGATTATTTGATGATTTTATGTCAAAAAAGCTGGTAAAAGTAACGTTTCACTAAATTGTGTCGATTATTCTTTTGTAATTTTCGCAACATTGGTAAACTTTATCAACAAATGTTAATAAACTAAATTGTAGTTTAGCTAATTCTCTATAAAATTTGTTATAATTATTTTGGAAATTTTTATTAGAACATGAATTATTTGATGATTTTATGTCAAAAATCTAGGTAAAAGTAACGTTTCACTAAATTGTGTCGATTATTCTTTTGCAATTTACGCAAAACTGGTAAATTTTATCAAAAATTTATACCAAGATACATTGTAGTTTAGCTAATTCTTTATAAAATTTGTTATAAACATTTTGTGATGTTTTTATTAGAAGATGGAGTTTTTGATGTTTTTATGTCAAAAAGCCAGGTAAAAGTAACGTTTCACTAAATTGTGTCGATGATACTTTTGCAATTTACACAACATTGGTAAAGTTTATTAAAAAAATTTACTAAGATAAATTGTAGTTTAACTTGTTCTCCACATAATTTGTTATAAACATTTTTGATATATTTATTAGAAAATCGAGTTCTTGATGTTTTTATGTCGAAAATCATGGTAAAACTGACTATCTACTAAATAGTGTCGATGATGTTATTGCAATTTAAGCAATACTGGTTAACTTTATCAAAAAAATATATTAAGATAAATTTTAGCTTAGCTAATTCTCTACATCATTTGTTATAAGCATGTTTTAATATTTTAATTAGAAAATAGAGTTTTTGAAGTTTCTAGATCAAAAATCATGATAACACAAACTTTTTACTAAAAATATCGATCATACTTTTGCAATTTACCCAAAACTGGTAAACTTTATCAAACATTTATATAAGATAAATTGTAGTTTAGCTAATTCTCTAGAAATTTTGTTATAAACATTTCCGATGTTTTTGTTACAACATGGAGTGTTTGATGTTTTTATGTCAAAAATCATGATAAAACAAATTTTTTGACGGTATTAGTATAAAAATAGTTAATTAAATGAAATTATTGCAATTTAAACAAAATTGATAAACTTTATTAAAAACTACAATAGTCCTCTACAAAAGTTGTTATAAACATTATTTGATAGTTTCAGTATAAACAATAGTTTTTCATATTTTAATACCAAAAACAACAAAACTATAATTTCAGTAAACTGCTGCATTCTATAAAAAAAATATACTAAAATAAAATATACATAAACTAATCTCAAATAATGTTTCTTAAAATAATTCTTTGACATTTATATTAGAAATACCTTTTACGCGTGTCTTAACCCAATAAATCTATTTTTTCTTTTTGTAAGTAAAATAAAGTAAAAGTTTTCTAGAATATGAAACTTCACCAAAACGCTAAAAGTTTATAAAACGTATGAAAACCAAGTGCAACCCTTAAAACCAAAAAAAAGCAGAGCAACGTGCGCGTCGCCGTTGCGTTGATTTACTATCGGGTCACGTCCGGGCGCCGAGATCAACCCTAAATTGTGGGGAAACAATTTCAACTTTATATACAATAATATCATCCCCGTCGGGCACAAGTGCTCATGCATATAGCTTTCCTTGTATGTGTGTGTAGTAGGATTATGTGCACAAAATGTTTCAGTTTTCCAGTTTTGTGAAAATTTTGTAGAATGTGTGAGTTCCACCCGAGTGTACTCGCACTATGATATTTCCTTTCATATTTCGGAGTTTTATTCATACCCGTGGGATCATTTAATCATCCCTGTTTTTATTTTATCATCAATCGTTTGTGCAGTTTTATTCTTTTATGTTTTTCATGTTTATTTTAAATATAGGAAAAAAATAAAAACGAAATTGACGTTGTGGTAGGAAAATTTGTTTTTTATAAAAAAATATTTTTGGTATTTAATGGATGTTTTTCACGTGGGGTGTAATTTGTTTTATTTTTTTCATAAATATTTTTATTTTCACTACAAGTATTAAGGGTAGTGCTTACAAAATTTTAAATCCTTTAAAATTGGTTGCCATTTTTTATTGAACGTCAATTTTATTTTTATTGTTTATTTATTATTAGAAAATTAAATTTATTTTTTAGGAAATTATTGGAAAATATTTATAACAAATTTTATTCATAATATTCTGATTTATATTTTATTTTTGTAATATTTTGATAGATGGCGCCACTTTTGATTAAATTGCATTTTATTAAATCGGTACAATACATTTTTGACATTTTGTTTAAAAAATCACAGAAAACTAACGATATTTTTAATCATATAACCTACATTTTATCATTGTAATATTTTTCGATAGAGGGCGCCACTTTTGTTGAAATCGCAATTTATTAAATCGCTTCGATAAAGTTTTAGCATTTTATGTAAGAAAAACACAAAAAATCAATATTTCTGTTTATAATACCAAAAAAATATTTACAAATGTTATTCCTAATATTCCCATCTACATTTTATATTACTAATATTTTTCAATAGAGGGCACCACTTTTGATTAAAATCGTAATTTACCAAAACACAGTGATACATATTTGGATTCTTTTGTTTCAAAAACACATAACATTTTAAACACACTGTATATACATAAATAAATTACATACAATGCTGACAACATTTCGAGGAATGCAAGTGTGCAACACAACACATTCAGTCCTGTTGTGGTAACTCCGTCGTTGTTCTCGGGATATGAATATATCAATTATGATCGCGACGCGCCGCCACCGCCGCTGCCGCCATTGCTGTCGACGTTGGTGATATTCGAACCCGAGCTAGTCCTAGAGTAGTTTTGCGTTCGAGCATAAACGAAATATAAATAATGAAAATATGCATTTGTTGCGAGTGTTGCGCGACGCGTGCAAAGGGTGGTGGCGCATTTGTTCTGGCTTGTGCTATAAATCAAAGACAAAATTCCACGATTCGCCGAATAGAAAATGGCGTCTACCGAATGCATATTTCACCTTCAAAGAATAAAATATGAAACAGTTTTCTATGCAAATTACAATACGCAGTTATAGTACAAGTGGCGTCCTCTATCAAAAAAATGTTAGTAAGATAACAAACAAAACCACACTGTATAATTTATTTCTACAATTTCACATTTATACAATTCGACAATGTCTAATGTCAGTTGCAAATTGAAAGCAACCGCAACATAAGCAACGTGCCGCCATGACACAACGCTTTGTTCGTACATACCCTAGTCCTCCATCTTTTCCCGGACTAACCCCGGCTAGCCGGAAAACCAACAATGCTCGACTAGAATGGCTAAAGTATCTAATTTACAAGATTTACAGTAAACCATCTGCACTCTACACATTCTACACACTTTACAACCTGCTTTGCTTAAACAAAACAACAAAAAATCAACAAAAACAAAACACAAACGTTGCTTGGACACAACCAAACAAGAAATAAAAGCTTGTAGAAATAGAAACAGTTGAAAATGGAAACAAATGCCAAGCGAAGTGAAGTGAATGCAAAATGCAGGCGAACCATTCGTTCGCTCCATGTACGATAATTCGTTTGGGTTTGTATATTGTGTGTTGTTGCACACTCAAGCGTGGATTGTACGAGTGGAAAATTAAAATATAAAATATGAATGCAAAGCGGGGTGAAAACGTTCAATGTAAATGACGTGGTTGCACGGAGGGTTGCACGTTACTGGTACAGATGCCAGACGCCATATTGCATATTGCATTAAATAACACAATAAATGCAAATAAATGAATATAAATAGAAATTATGCGCGGTATTAATAAATTCAATAATTCAAAATTTTTTGGTAGGAGTTACAAATTATAAAATACGGTGATTTATATTTTTATGGTTTAATCAAATGATCATTAATTTTATTTGATTTAAAACAGAACATCATAATTAGCATAAAAAACAAATCAATTGTTTTGTTTGCCTGGAGAGCTTTAAAAGTTTCAAAAATAATGATTCGCATTTGTTTTGTTTGTTTCCGATATAAATGTCATGTCAACTTAAAACAAGTGAAGTCGAATCTTTTGTTTCTACTTTCAAGTCATTATCATGATAAATAACTTTTGTTTTTCACTTTGTTATTTCTTATGTTATTTGTTATTTGTCAGTAGGCATTTGTTTCTTTTGAAATGTATAACCTTAATCGTTGTTATTTTGTTTCAACCCGAAAATGTTTTCAATTTTGTTTTGTTTGTCATTAGTCTGGTAAATGACGCAGCGGCGCGACGAAGATGATTGATCACTGAAGATACGTTTTGTTAGAATTTGTGTGAATTTTGTCAATAAGCAATTAATGACATCTCTTATTAACCTCAAAATTGTTTAGTAAATACCTATATTAATTGAAGAAGCTTTTGTTTTGTGCACAAAATTGTAAAACAAAATAAAATTTGTCTTTGTCTTTGTGTCCTTAGTGTAACTAATAACAAAGAAGCAAATCTCTTTGTGCACCCTACTTATATGTTAAGGGTAGTTGTCACGACGGTGTGAGTGTCGTCAGCTCGATCGGGGACCGGAAGTCCATTTAAAGTTGCGCGCGCCTCGGGCGTTTCGTGCGTTCGAATAATATCCCGACGAGTTAAGGGTTGCGTGGGTTCGGCGCTGTGTGTTCGGCACTTTGTCAGGAAGGGAGGGTATAAAGTCACAGTCACCGAGTTATGCGCGTCCCTTAATAACGAATGTCCGACCGCAGCGAGCAAATGTTCGCGCTCGTGTGTTTCCGGCTTAATCAGATTCAGATACAAATCGACTTTGACTTTCCTACCAACTCCTTGGTCCTTTAACACTTCACATTAAGTTTTATTAGAATTTCAAAACTTTCTGAATTTGTTGCACAAATATTGTAACAAGAGTAACGAAGTATTTTTATTGTAGTACAAAAATTGTTTATAGTACATGTTATTCGTGTTAATGAGATCTAGAAAATTTCTTTGTTACTTTTTTGATAGATGGCGCCACTTTTGATTAAATCACAATTTACTAAGTCGCAATAATACATTTTGTTCTTTTTTAAGGCAAAAACATAAAAAAATACCGTATGTAAAAAAATATTTAAACAATGTTTATAACAAAAGTTGTTTGGAATGAGCCAAGCTCATGAGCCAAGTTTATCTTAGTAACATTATTAATAGATGGCACCACTTTTAACTAAATCGTAGTTATCTAAAGCAGTACAATACATTTTTAGCATTTTTCGTTTAGAAAAGCAGAAAATACTAATGTTTTTAGTAATAATAGCAAAAAATGTTTATAACAAAAGTTGTTCCCAATAGTCTAATCTACCTTTTATCTTAGTAACATTTTTTGATAGATGGCACCACTTTCGATTAAATCACAATTTACTGAATCGCTATCTAAAATTCGTTCTTTTTTTTAGGTAAAAATATAAAAAAACTAATGTTTGTTATAGTTATTAAACATTTTTTATAACAATTGTAGCTTGGTATGAACCAAAGAATAGTTTACCTTAGTAACATTTTTGATAGATGGCACCACTTTTAACTAAATCGTAATTGTCTAAATCAGTACAATAATTTTTTTGCGCTTTTCGTTTAGAAAAACACAAAATACTAATGGTTTTAGTAATAATAGCAAAAAATGTTTATAACAAATGTTGTTCCCAATAGTCTAATCTATATTTTATCTTAGTAACATTTTTTGACAGATGGCACCACTTTTGATCAAATAAAAATTTACTGAATCGCTATCTAAAGTTCGTTCTTTTTTCTAGGTAAAAATATAAAAAAACTAATGTTTGTTGTAGTTATTAAACATTTTTTATAACAAATGTTGCTTAGGATGAGCCAAAGAATAGTTTACCTTAGTAACATTTTTGATAGAGGGCGCCACTTTTAACTAAATCGTAGTTGTTTAAATCAGTACAATAGATTTTTAACATTTTTCGTTTAGGAAAACACAAAATACTAATGTTTTTAGTAATAGTAGCAAAAATGTTTATAACAAAAGTTGTTCCCAATAGTCTAATCTACATTTTATCTTAGTAACATTTTTTTATAGATGGCACCACTTTGGATTAAATCACAATTTACTAAATCGCTATCTAAAATTTGCTCTTTTTTCTAGGCAAAAATATAAAAAAAACTAATGTTTGTTATAGTTATTAATCATTTTTTATAACAAATGTTGCTTGGTATGAACCAAAGAATAGTTTACCTTAGTAACATTTTTGATAGAGGGCGCCACTTTGGGCTAAATCGCAATTTTCTAAATCAGTCCAACACATTTTTATTCTTTTTTGTTAATAAATTTAAAAAAACTAATGTTTTTTGTAATGATATCAAAAGAATTTTATAACAAAAGTTGTTCCCAATAGTCTAATCAACATTTTATCTTAATAACATTTTTTGATAGATGGCACCACTTTGGATTAAATCACGATTTACTAAATCGCTATCTAAAATTTGTTTTTTTTTCTAGCCAAAAATATAAAAAAACTAATGTTTGTTATAGTTATTAAACATTTTTTATAACAAATGTTGCTTAGGATGAGCCAAAGAATAGTTTACCTTAGTAACATTTTTGATAGAGGGCGCCACTTTGGGCTAAATCGCAATTTTCTAAATCAGTATAACACATTTTTATCCTTTTTTTGTTAAAAAATTCAAAAAAACTAATGTTTTTAGTAATGATATCAAAAAAAATTTATAACAAAAGTTGCTCCCAATATTCTAATCTACATTTTATCCTAGTAACATTTTTTGATAGATGGCACCACTTTGGATTAAATCGCAATTTACTAAATCATAATCATTTTTAGGAATTTTTATTAGAAAAAACATTTTTAATAATATTAGCAAAAAATGGTTTATAACAAAAGTTGTTCCTAATATTCTAACTTCTATTTTATCTTTGTAATATTTTTATGGATAGATGGCGCCACTCATGACTTTTCTTTCAATTTTATTTCATTTTATTAGTTTAATAAAATTTAAAGCCATTTTATGTTATTTATTAAGTGATTTATGTACGCTTTAAATGAAGATAATCCCAAATTATTTAAATTTAAAGATAATTATTGCTGTTCTCGCCACTCAATTGATTTTTGTCGTTTAAAAGCTTAAAATAACAGTTTTGACTAGTAAATATTAATAAATGTTGACTTAAATTAATTTTATTATTCCTAAGCTCCACACATAATCTCAATCGCAGCTTCTGTGTATACGCTTTAGAAAATAAAAAAAAAACAAACTGAATTTAGAATGTTTCTTCGCTCGCATTTGTTTGTGTATCAGTCGGATAAAGATAAAAAAGAAATAACGAAACAGATATAAACGCCACAGCCAGACAAACATGGCGAGTTAGTTAACGGTTCGTTTATTAGTCTTTAGATCTAGATTAATAAACGTTTAGGCTCGTAAACAAATTGGTTTTTATGTCTTTTTTTATAATCCAATCTTGATTACAATAAAATTTATTGGTACGACCGGTGTCGATTGCGCGGTGCATTCGTTGTTACGAATGGCGTTCTGTTCGTTTACGAATAGAAAGGACCAAGGAGAGAGAGCCAAGAAGTGTACGTGTGGTCATTGCGCACATGACCAAATGACCATGCGTTTTTTCTTTGGGTTGAATGCAATTGTGGTGTGCTGGTACTGCCAGCAAGTCGAAGAACTGGAAGCCGGTAGTCACCACGTGAGGAACATGGTCAGTCCGCGCTGCACATGGACACATGGTAATGGGCGACTATCGTTTTATGGCTTTCCTAGATTTTTATGGTGGTCTTTTATTATTTTTATTAGTTTTATGTCTGTGACGACATTTTTTATTGGCTTGAATTAAGCGCGCGCTGCAGCGATTCGAGCGAGTCGAGCGGCGAGATTGAGTTTCACATTTTATTTATCTGCTTTGCATTTGAATTTAAATTTCAATTAATTTACAAATGAATTATTTGAGTGAGTTTATGGTTAATGAGGTTTTATTGTAGGCAACTGAATTTACACTTAAAATTTTATGGGTTTTTTGATACAAAAACTTGTATTTGTAATGAAATTTCCGAAAAATGTTTATAACAAAAGTTATTTTAAATTATATTATCTAAATTTTATTCTAGTAACATTTTTTGATAGAGGGCACCACTTTCGCACAAATCACAAATTACGATATCAAATCAATAAATTTTAAGAATTTTTGCCACAAAATTATAAATAACTCATATTTCTAATAAAAATATCAACATTTTTTATAACAAAAGATATCTTAAATGATATTATCTAAATTTTATTTTACCAACATTTTTTGATAGATGGCACCACTTTTGCACAAATCGCAAATTACTATGTCAATTCAAAAAATTTTTAACAAAAATATCAGAATCACATTCGCCCAAATAGAAACATCAATAAGTATCAAGTATTTTAACTACCCAAGCATTCCGGATAATAAATATTGAGTCCGACCCTGCTTCTAATTTTTTGATTCGTTGTCATTCACATGAAGTTTTGTGATTTTCGTAATGCATATGACATGAAAACAATGAAATTGAACCTCGAACAGAACGCGGAATACTCGAACACTCAAATACAAAACAGAATCGAATGCAATTTCGATACGATACGTGAAAAACACTCTCGAAAGTCCATTAAAAGCACGCCTTCTATCGGCAACGCTGTTAGCAACAGCGCCCGACAGCACAATGGCACGGAAAATAGTTTCTTCGTGCCATTGCGACGACTGCGACTGGCTGCAAAGGCGACTCTCGAAGATGATGACCGTCGGTGGGTTCTGCTGTCAGAGTCGTAACGCGTTTGGCTGCAATGCATTGTTTCGCGTTTTGTGTTTTGTTTCAGTTCGCTTCTCACTTCACACACACACACATGTGCATGAACGTATTATAGTTTTTGGTATAATTTCTCGTATTGTGTTCCGCATTTGCGCCTTCGCTACGTTTTGCGAACGACTTGAGAATAATGGAAAAGTCGTAATTTCTTGTTGGAAGTAAAATGTGTGAGTGCGTGTTGAAGATTGGCGTGCAGAAAACCATGCAGAACTACTTCCTACTTTCTGCTTTATATGCGTTTCAGTAATTTGCGATTCAAATAAAAGTGGTGCCATCTATCAACAATTTTACAAAGTTGAAATGTAAATAGACAACCAAATATTCATTTTATAATTTAAAAATATAATATTTGTAATGTAATACGAACCAATTATAATTTAATCAATTATTTATTTTGTTTCAGGTAAGTGTCCAATCTTATCCTCCTGATCACGTGACACTTGACATTACGCTGTGATGGATGCGTTCAATCGTTTCCCCATTTCATCGTTTAGTCGTAAGTAAGTAACTCACTCCCTCCAACCCTTAAGTCTCAACTCTCAACTCTGAACTCCCTATAACTGAATAGAGTGGTTTAGGTTAGGTTCAGTTGCTTATCTCTTCGCTTGCTTTCTAAGTTCTAATATTCTGCGCTACATTGTACATACAAGATTAATCCTTCGGGCTCTGCGCCCGTCCGAAGGGAGGTTTTGATACGGCTTAGGCGTGCATTGGAGCGTACTTTCTGCACGCTCGGACCAGAAATCTTTCCAAGCAGAAGGAAAACGTCCAAGTGCTCGTGTTGGCGCTAGACGAAGGAAAGCGGCGCGAATAGATAACTCGCGCGGAAAGTCGGCACGACGCTGACTTGGCGCTTTTCGCGTTTTTCACGTTTTTCCACGACGCCAGGGCAGTGCACCGGCGATGTTTGGTCTTTGAATCCTGTTGGAGTTGAAGGAAAGCGTAGATTTTTCATCAGGCGCTGCTTCGCTCATTATTAGGAGTAGTTTTTATTGTGGCTGCACCAAAGCAGCGGCAGGCAGTCGAGGGCGGCGTTTTTAATCATTAATTCCTCGCGTCTATCGCGCCTTTGCTGCGCTCACGATGCAAATAATTAATGAACGTGATTATGCACAACGAAGACAAGTACGCGTTCAATGCTCAGAAATCTAAATATGAAAAAAATTAAGAATTGGCGCATCTTCATAATTTTTTCATGGAGTTTTTTTAGTTTTGAAGATTTTTTTAATGTATGCAACCAACTATACAGCAAATTACATTTTATTTAGTACAATGGTTTAACTAAGAACTTTATGGGTTATGGGTGAACAGTTTAAATAAAATTTGTAGCAATTGTAATTAATGAAGGAATATATTAGGCGAACGTTTTGTGCTTCGCTTGCTTGTCGCTTGCGGTGGAAACCTTGAAGTTAGTTGAAGATGTCGCGGTGTGGTCGTCACGTCGCTGCGCGAAAACGTTGACGGCTTGAAGACGATGTCGCTTTCCTTAATGGAATTACTTAATCCCGCACCGGGGGCCGCGGAGACGCCGCCGGTTCTGGCGGTGACGGCGCAAATGAAACCCGCTGCCATTGCTACCAACAGACGTGCATGAAAATGCATACAAAAAGACTCCGAACTTAACTTGAGGCTAAGGATACAACGTTGCATGACTTGGCACTTCTGGGACCATTACTACTCTTATATTTTTATACTACATTTATTACATTAGTCTTACAATAGTTACTACGTATTTTTGTTAATCTAATTAATCTTAAGAATAATGTTAAGAATATATTTACAACATTTTTGTTTGGTAAATTATTAATGTGTTTTTTTTTACACAAAACCATGCTATAACTAGGTTAATTAATTAAAATATCAAGAAATTGTTTATCATTGGTTAATCTAAATGTTATTTAGTTAATTAATTTTTGGATAGATTTCACTAGTTTCGAGAAAATTTGGAATCATTATGCTAAGTTTTTATGGGGACGTTTAGGTATTACTTTGTTTTTTAAAACAAAAAATATTTATAATTACACGAAATATTAAAAATATTAAAAATTATCTTAGCAAAACTGATTCGTAATTAGTTGGTCCAAATTTTTATCTCAGTTACATTTTTTGATAGAACGCACCAATTTTGAGTAAATCGGGAATCATTTTCGAAAGTTCTCATTGTTAAATTAGGTTTTACCTTGGTTTTTACAACATAAACATCAGTAACTGCACTAAATATTAAAAATTTCAAAAAATAATCTTAACAAAAATTATTCATGATTAGTTAATCTACATTTTATCCAAGTAACATTTTTTGATAGAACGCACCAATTTTGAATAAATCGGGAATTAGTATCGGAAGTTTTTACTCTTAGCGTTGATCCGCACTTCGTGCACATGTCATTCATGTCAAAAGATTAAAGTTTTGGATGCCGCATAAGCAATCATTAGAAGAAAAGAGCAAGGTGTTTGTTTTACATGTTTAG
>JARJDS010000374.1:0-15941 GCA_030264155.1 Atheta pasadenae
AGTAATTTTTTTAAATATTAGTGTTATACATTGTTTTATAGATAATTTAATTGGCTTTTATATGTTTTTTGATTTAAATTTTTAAATTAATTTTTACTAATTTAAATAATTTCCTAAATAAAATTTTAAGTTTTCTCTAATTTGTCAGGGTATCTTAAGTTTATAACTAATTTACTTATGTAATTAATTTTTTTTATAATTAGTGTTTAGTACTATTAAAAAGATCATTTAATATACTTTTATATGCTTTTTAATTCATATTTTTATGTTACTATTTATTATTTCAAATAAATTGTTGAATATATTTTTTTCAAAATTTTAAAAATCGGCACTTGTCAGTGTACTTAAAGTTTAACCATCAATTACTTATATAATAAATTTTTTTAAATAATTATGTTATACATTACTTTATAGATAATTTAATTAACTTTCATTAACATTTTAATTAAAATGAATCAATTGATTATTAATAATTTAAAAAAATCAATTAATATAAACTATTTTTGGTCGTCATATTTTGTTTTGTTTGCAAAAGTACCAAAAGTTTAAAGATTATATACTTATATAAATAAATTGTATAAACAATTGTCTTATATATAATTTAAAAGACAATTTATTTAACTTTCCGATTAATAATAATAAAAAAATTTCAATTTAATTGTTATATTTTTAATAAATCATTTAACAAAAAACAATTTCTTACACCAATTTACTTTGTTTTTAAAAGTAAACCAAACTTTAAACGTTAAATACTCACATAAACAAATAGTTTAAACAATTCTACAATACATCATATTATAGACAATTTAATAACCTATCACATGTTTTTTATTTAAAATTTATATCTTAATTATTTCCATTTTAAAAAAAAATAAAACAAAACATACCTTTCCATTGGAATTATCTTTACACTTCCAATAAATCTCCTCGATTTCTTTACTAAACGCTTGAAATTCTGGAATAATAAACTGATTTCGAAAAGCTCTCGAAATAATTCCAATATTTTGTGAAACAATACTGCAAATAACGCAAACCCAAAACAATTAATAATAAAATCAAATCAACACTTCAATTTATATACCTTCGGAATGTTGGTAAATCTAATTTCTGTGTATCAATCGAATGTCCATCTGCATTCGTACCCTTCTGCACCCTCCTCAAATTCTCCATCATCTCCTTCAACCTGGGATCAACCTTCCTCAACCCTGTAGTCTTCAACGCCGCCAAAAACTTCCCCATTGACAACAATCCCGTGTCTTTATTCTTAAACATTTCAAACAACGTGTCTTCGGGTCGTTCCTGCTCCGCTGACCTACAGATGGAGTTCATCGTCATAATCAAAACTAACCACACAACGAACCAATCAATAAACATTGGATACAAAGTTGATAAAAACAACATAAAATCGACAATAAACACAGTTATAAAACTATTAAGTAAACAAAAATGACGCCAACGCTTAAAATTTACACAAAATGTAAATCAACCAAATTAAATCATAAAATTAATCAACTACTTACAAATACATATAATTCGGATCGTGTATAAACGAGTAGTGTCTTCTGGAATCGTGCAAAAATAATAAAATAATCAAAATTAAGATTTAAGTTAAAAAAATCAAAAAAATTACACAAAAAAACAAATAAATAATTAAAACACATACCTTTGAGCACGCTTTTTATTAAAAGCATCAAAATCGTCCTGAAATATAAAGAAAAATGTAAGTTTTTTGAGGTTAAAACCTAAAAGTAAGGTTATGGTAGTTATACAAGTCGGTAACTTCAATTACAGATTTCTGTTTTTCGTTACATTGTGTTTTTCTGTATTTTATTGTTAATTTTGTTAATAATGGCAATAAATAAAGAATTACCTTATTGTGAATGGTATGTAAAGTTGCAACATGTTCCCTAAAGGATAATCCATTAGTCCTTGCATTGACAAGACGTCCATTTGTTAAATAATTCGTCACAAAACGTTTCATTTTGTTTTTTTCCTTATTTTCCTTGTAATTTATCAATGTTTTATTATTTTTCACCACAAATTCAATCAAAAACAAGAGTTAACACTTATTACTTAATGATTTGGTTCTAAATATCGCTTAGTTGGCTTGTTATTGTTCGTTTTTGTATGTTTTGTTAATTATTTTAGTCAATTGTTTCAAGTTTTGTTATTTGGAAGTGCTGATTGTGTTACTAATTTTGTGCGCCCTGACACAACTGGCGTTTTGTAATGTCGTTTTGGTCGCTTCGTAGTTTCGTAATACGCCGGTTTTATAGCGCCAGAGATCTATAACCGTCCCCGGTGTGCGCGTGCGTACTGTGCGATGTCTGCGTTGGTGTTGTTCGGCTCGGGCCGCCTCCAGTCGACTACTGAAATTGAATTTACAAAAGTCAAGTGCATTAGTTGTTTGCTGCACGATTTCCGGGGGGTTAGAGTTGTGTATTAGTTTGTAGTGGTGTGACGTAGTGTGTTAATTTGTGACAAAAATTAGCACCCACGCTTGCGCAACTTTGTTCGAACGGCGGTAATTGAATGATGATAATCAGAATGCGCAAACTCGAGCGTGTAGTTACGTAGTGGCGCGTTAAATGTTAACTAATCGCGTTAACGAACACATAATTATTGTGTTTATCAGAAGCAGTTCCTTAAATGTCTCTAGTTCAAGATCGGTCGTTGGATTTTTATTGCTGTTTATGACTTTGGACATGCTATTAAATTTTGTGGAAAATATTTACGTTGGTTGTTGATTATGTTTAAGTTTGGGTTATAAATTGTGGGTAGGCAACTAAATATTCATTATGATAATTAATTATTATGGGTTTTCCTTGTGGTCGCGGCCCACAGTTTGAGAAACACTGGTATAAAGTTATAAATCAAACATTTGGAAAATTAAATTAAAATACAAGTGTTGCAACAAAAAAAATCATTTTTTAAATTAGTAAATTTTAAACCTTATTTACTTATATAATTAATATTTTTCTTAACTTGTGTTTAGTATCATTTAATAGATAATTTCATTGACTTTCAGTTGCTTTTTATTTTATTTTTTTATGTTAATATTTACTATTTTTAATAAATCGTTGAATTAATTTTTTACATTTTTCAAATTTAGAAATATTAAATAGAGACTTGTCCATGTACTTAAAGTTTAAACTTCATTTACTTATATAATAAAACTTTGAAAATAAATATGTTATACATCATTTTACAGATAATTTAATTACATTTTACATGCATTTAACTGTCTTTACTAATAACCAACTTATTACCAATTAAAAAAAATCAATTAATAAAATCTCTTTTTGGTCATATTTTTGTTTTCCTTACAAAAGTACTAATAGTTTAAACATTATTTGTTCATATAAATAAATTTTAAAAATAATTGCTTTCTATATCATTAAAACGACCATTAAATTAAAATGAAACAACCTGAAAAAATCATTCAAAATGTTGCAAAATAGGTAATGCATTTTAATTTTTAAGATTGAATATTTTTGCAGAGGATAAACTGCTATAAGATTCTAACTTTTTACTGTTCCTGCAATAAAGTACAAAATTCTAGCCTAACCTAACCTAACTTTGTGGTGTAAAATACTTACAATTTTTAATTTATGATATGTTCAGGTTGGCTTGAGATGAAAGGACAACTTGAAATTTAAATTAGAACAATTTGGCGTAGATTAGATTTACATCTAATTTTAATTAAAAGCATCTAGTCAAAATAGTAGGCAAAGTTTTCCTTCTCAGAACCTAAAAGTATATAAATAAGTATCTTAATTAATTACAAAATCAAAAAACAGTCCACTTATTACCAAGTTATGCTCAATTTAATAAATAAAGTAAATTTCAAAGAATTTTAACTTAACACTAGAACTTTCTTTGTTATACGTGATTTTAATAAACTTGTAATTATATAAAATTGTTTCAACAAAAGTTGATTAGTACTAAACAATAATCATTATTTTATCTTGGTACTATTACTTTAAAAAAATGCACAATTTTTTCAAAAATAGTAGAAACAACTAACTTTTCCAAACATTTTGCCTGAATTTTTGTATAGTTTGCAACATTACCTTACGTAAAATTGCTATTTACAAACAAAATATCAAAAAATTGTTTAAACAAAATTGTTTAGAATTAAATAATCTATAATTTATATTAATTACTTTTTTGATAAATATTACCAATATTATTAAAATTGAATAAATAAGAAGCAATCACATCTGCTACTTTTAAACTCTAGTGCCTACAGAATTGTTATTATTATTGTTATTATTGTTATTAATAATCTTTAATAAAGACTTTGCTAAAAGAGCCCACAAGAATCTAAGTAAGTGCTCACTAGCCATCACTAGATGGCGTAACTTGTTACGTCTCAACCCAAAATGTCATAGTATGTTCCAACAACTCTTCCTATTCTCTCATCATCCGTGTAAGTTCGTCATATATTTAATATTTTGTGTGTTTATTGTGCTTAATAAAACTTGTATCACCGTTGTTAACATTAACTTACCCGGAATACCGTAACTATTACTTTGATCTTTGATATAAAACCACACAAATCAAACATTTCTAACAAAAATATCAAATAATCTGTATAATAAAAGTGATTCCTAAAATTACCTTTAACATTTTTGATATCTGCTATTATTAAATCTAAAATCAAACATTTTTTGTTGGACATAGTACAAACAAATAAACAAAATTTAAAACAAACAAAACAAAAATTATCCGCAATTACACCAACATTTATTAACTCATAAAAATGTATTTATAAGTACTAATAATCCGATCAATAACAAGAAAATCCAAAAATAACAAAACAAAAATCATCAAGTTACAAATTTATGAAAAATACATTAAAACCAAAACTTATTAATATTAAATTAAAGTACATCTAATTAATCTAACCACTAGTTAAATCAATATAATCAATAAATCGTGTGTTCTCATTAATTCTTCTCCTCTTCGGAACAAAATCCTGCAACATCCCATTTAACCTCATAGTCGTAAAAATTTGATCCGTATTCAACCGCTGCTTTCTAGTCCTCAACAAGTGCAGATTTTCTCGGATATTTTCCGCAGACTTAGCAGGATCCGGACCTTCCAAAAGCAACCTATACCATGGTAATCTTCTACCTATCAAACACCTACTATCATAAATAGATCTTTCAATGGCATCAAGATCTCGAAGTCCAATATTAGCAAACGCCGAATTCCATCTATTTTCAAAATTACTATTCGTACCCACAGAAGCTTCATCATCACCATCAACATTATCATCTTCATCAACTTTATCTTCAATGCTTCCATTATTGCTATCATCAAATTGATTATTTTTATTCTGATCACAATCATTAGAATCTTCATTAACTACTACTTCTTGTCGGTTTTCAATAATTTCACATTCTGGACTTGGAGATCGTTGGCCTTGACTACTCCCCACTGACTCATCTAAAGTTTCTACATCTACACATTCAGACTCAGATTCACAATTACCTAAATCCTCTCTATCAGATGTCCCATCAACACTTGATATTACAGAAATAACATCATCTTCCTTCTCCTGCGTAGTTTCGCTAATTTCCATCACGTTTTTTTCTTGATTCTCTTCACTTGCTTCGAAAACTTCTTGACTTACATATCCTTGCCGTTTACAAACATCTGGTATTTCTGATTCGGACAATAACATTTGAACAATTGGGGAATAAGATCTAAACTTAGAGTTGTTTGAAAGGTCTGAATCCGAATCCAAATTCCAAATTTCGTCTTTAACGAAACGAATTTCTTCAATATCGCTTAAGTGTTGATTAAAGAGACCAGAAACCTGTATATTACTATCATGCTGATTTGAATGGCTTACAGGAGTTGATGAAACCCACCTTGACGTTAACCTCCTGTAAGGTGTCCTCGAGACTTGATGAGCTGTTTGCGTTTCACTATCAACCAACCCACTATTTTTCATTTCTCTTCTTGTCCTCGTTTTTTCTCTTTCGTCACGCAATCCAAACTTTAAAAATTCTTCATATCGGTCCTGTTTCTTCTCTTCTTCAGTGATAAAGTAACCATTTGTGAGTAGGGGTACTGTTCTCGTTTCAGTTAAAGGCTTTGAATTAACGTAACATACTGGTGCGTTAACACTACAAGACAGATTCGCTGGATTGCCTGAATTTAACGTACGACTTAAAGCCATTCTTCTGGTAGTGGCTTTTTTTAAAATCAATGTGTTATTGATTATAATGGATTTGGTGTTTTTACTGTTCACTTTACTTTGAATCGCGTTAATGTTTTGCGTCGAATGTTTAAAATCAGCTTGTAAAGTTTGTTTTTTATTCTTTTTGCATGACGTGCTTTCATTTTTTACAACCGACCACTTTGTTTTGTCAAAATAATCTGGGAATATTTCATTTTCATTTGTTAGTCTTTTATTTTTCGTTATGTTATTGTGATTCCACGGTTTGCTTGATTTCTATTTGAATATATGAGCATTGAATACTTTTGTAGTGTATGTTTGGTTGCATATAATAAATGTACGTTTTAAACATTTTTACCATTTTTAGTTTTGCGGTTATTTGAATATTTCTCTGGTTTAACAAATTTTAAAATTTAATTTATGTTAATTAATTAATGAGTAAAATCTTGAATCAGTGTAATATTAAATTGACATTTACAAAGTGCAGTATTTACGTTTATCATTAAAAATAATCAAAAAATCGCTCAATTTGTACATAATAAATAAAATTATTATTTTAAAATTATTAAATTATATTTTATATTTTATTCCTTAAATGTTTGTAGATATTTTGGAAAATAATAATATTTTGATTTTAATGTGTGACTATATGCAACTTTTAATAAACAAAACTCATCGACATTTTGTGCGTGTCATTATTTGAATAACTTTTTAAGATTAAACAAATTATAAATTATTGCAGTATTCTCTCATATTCCAAATAAATAAATAATTAATTTATTGTAATTTCCGACCGGAAATAAATTGTAAAATGTTGAAAAAGTGAAATATTAAAATTACCGTCACGTGGTGCGGTTTTTTATTAAAAAATTGTACATAATAAATTAAATTATTGTTTAAAAAATATTAATTAATTATACGTTGTTTTATTTCTTCATTATTTGTCTTTATTTTGAAAAATATTAATATTTTCCTTGTGAGGTGTAACTGTATGCAACTTTTAATACACCGAACTTAATAATTATTAATAAATATTTTGTTCGTCCTATTATTTAAATATTTTTTAAGGTTTAACAAATGTTAAGATTAAACTTAAGTTATTTATTGTTAATAATAATTGTTATTAATTCATAAAATGTCAATACCTTCTGACTTTATTTTTTTATATTGATTGTTTTGTTATGATAAAAATATGTAATATTAATAATTAAATTTATTGTTTTTTAATAAATTATTTTACCTGTGGTTTGTTTGTTTACTCGATGAACACTTAAACTGGACTGCATTGCTTTTTTGTAGTTATTTTGTTTGACGTTGTAAGTTTAGTAAACTAACTGACCATAATTATGTTATAGTTATTTTTAATAATTACAAATTATTGTGTTGATGACCAGTGAATCATTTATTGATATGATCGATTAAAGTTTCAATAAAAATATGTCAAATAAAGAAAATATAGTACAACGTCTTGCATTTATTAAGTTTTAATACAATATTTGAAATTTGTTTTAATTTTAATATTTATTATACTTATTATAACAAAAACTTTAATTATTTTTAATAAATTTTAAAATTATTAAATATTAATATAATTTATTGCTTTAATTAGCGATTAATTAGCACAAAACTTATTCATTTTTTAATTATTTGTAGGATTTGTAGCTTGTAATGCAACTTATATTGAATGAGTGACATACAAGTTGCCTATGTTAAATCAACAAAATCGACAAAATATAATTCAATATTTATATTTTCTTTATATATTAATAAAAATAAGCTGTATTTTATTATAAATTAACTAAAAATTAAACAAATAAATTTTATAATAAAATTCTAATTAATATTAACTGTTTTGTACGTTTTAATCATCAAGTAAACTTAATTAAAAACAAAACTTTGTTCAATGCAATAATTTTAATTATTTTATACCAAAAAAATATCAAAATAAACTATGTATTCTAGTTAATTAGTTTGTAAAGTATAAATTAAAAATAATAATTTTAAACATGCCAAAAACAGAAATAATTGACAATTTTAACCTTTTGTTATCGTTTTTTGAACTAAATTAATTCTAAATTCAAAAAAATGCTTCTTATGTCGAATGATAAAAATAATTTTGAATGTATAATTAATTTTATACTATATATAAAAAAATCATAATACAAAATGTTTCTATTCCTGAGTATAAAACGCCGTTAAAAGTACGAGCAAATAAAATCGAAGTAAAATAAAATATAAAATAACCAAATTAAAAAGAAAAATCTAAAAAAATGAGATCATTATATATTATTTTATTACTAGGGTATTTCCATCAAGGGTATGTTATTGTTTTCAATATACTATTTATTCTTAATTTAAATTAATGTATTCACAATCAATAACTTTCTATAATTTTTTTTTAATTTATTTAATTATTATTAGATCCAGTCAAATAGTTAATTTGAAAACAGGCAAACAATTTGCATCAGCACTTATCTCGGAAGTTACTAAAAAAATTGTAACTGAAAATATCCAATCAGTACAAGTACAAAGGCATAATGATGGTATGGGTGGTTTCTGTGATTATTCAAATGTCAAGATTACAGGGTTAAAACAATACACCACTTCCAATGACTTGAGTACCATTTATCAAGCTGATATTACCACTGTATCTGGTATTTACAACTTTCCATCCCTTAAGGTAACATATTTATTAAATGTTTTTATATTTCTAACATAAAAACTTATATTACAAAAAGTACAATAAGAATTATAATACTAAATTTTTAATATTTTGTTTATTAAAAAATTTAAAAAAAGATGGAAGGTGATATAGAGTGCAATGCTCCCAATACAACGACATCTACTGGAAGTTTTAACATCCAAGCAAGTAACATAAAATGGCTGATTACATTTAATATCGATGTTCGTCAATTCCAACTTCATTTAGGGACGGAAACATTTGCTCCTGGAATTAATTACACCACGTTAGTATTAATTAATTATTAGAATAAATTTTATTAGTTTTATAAAGTAAGAAAACATAACCTTACATTTACAAGTTAGGTTAAGTAATGTAATCTAACCAAACTTGATTTTATGGTAATTTTATTTGTTTGTTGTTATTTTTGTTCTGTTTTCTGATTATAGCATGAACAATCTTGAAATTGACGTAGATGAAGATTTGTATCAAGAACTGAAAGATGAATTGCAACACATTTTATTAGAAACACTTAACAAATTAACTGGAGAAACTGACATGTGTTTCAATGGTGCAAAACGTAGTGTTAATCAATGCACTCATAATATATAAATAAATTAATTAAAAATTTTAATAAAGACTAAATGGATCAGAAATAACCTAACAAAAAACAGAATTTTACTTAGATTTTAATGTAATCTTTGATTGTTTTTTAACGTTGTTTGTATTAACATTTTATTCAACATTCTGTTCATTTAAATAAAATTTAAATAAAATGAAAACATTTCCAGGTATTTTGGTGTTATCTAGTTTTTATTTTACAAAGTATTTTAAAAATGACAAAGTTATAACATGGCAAAAATGGAGTTTTAATTTTTTTAACAAAAATCAGAATAATAACTTGAATTGTAGGCAACTTAATGTACAATTTACACTTTAAAACATAAAACTTTTAAATTTTCATACGTAGATGGCATTACAATGAACTTTTAAACAATTTATTTACATTTTTATAAAACTTTCTTTACATATTACTTTAAAATATTAAAAATAATTAAATTAATTAATACATTTGTTTAATATTTTTTTAATGATTATTTTAAATTTGAAATTAAACTTTTTTTTATTGTTTATTTTTTGTGTACTTAGTAATTTTAATTATTTTTGTGATTATTTTTATAAAAAATAAAAAATAGGCACAATTGTTTTGATATTTAATCCGAGTGCATTTGTCGTGTTTGTGTAGTGGGTGGAAAAATTAAAATAAAATTGAATCAAATGCAACTCCCAACATGCTGAGTTGCTGGGCTTTTGTTCAGATGCAAAAATAATTAATGACCATTATGCTTGCATTTAAATACAAAAATCCTGACTGCGTGATTTGTTTGTGCGGTACTAAATCCGTATCAGCAAATGCACAAAAATGCACGCAAAAAGTTAATTGATTACGTCCGCTAAATGCACAAATTAAAATAAACATTCCTGTTTTAATTAAATTTATAACTTTCACTATGTTTATTTGTAGAATTTATTAAAAAAATAATAATTTCTAGATGAAACATTAATGAAATTAATTAGGAATGTTTCATGTGTTCTGGAAGTTATGCAATTTTTTAAATTAATTATTATTTATGTGATTATGAAACAATTTAATTGACTATCTAAGAGTATTTTTATCAGAGCAGTACCTTTGTTTTTAGACACGTGACAGATGATTTAGTAAATCTCTACAAAATGTCCAATTTTTGTGTTAAATATCATTAAAACACCTTGTATATCTTTACTATATAATTTAATGATGATGTAACAAAATCAGTATTTAATTGGGAATAATACTATATTTGTTTCAACAAGTTTGGATCACGTTTTGATAAATAACACAGAAATTATTAATGATTTTGTGGGACAAAAACTTAAAATGTTTGCAAAATTTTATCCTATCGACTGGTTTTAATAAATAGAAAGTTTCAAAAAATCATATCTCAAAAACTAGATGCTCTAAACTAATTTTCTTTTTAGTAATAAATAAACAATTTAATTTACTACTTAAATTTATTTTATAAAAGCAGAGTCTTTATTTTTTTACATGTGACAGACGATTTAGTAAACCTCTACGAAACGTGCAATTTTTGCGTCAAATATAATTAAAACACCTTGTATATCATAACTAATTAATTTCGTGTTAATGTAAAATAACCAATAACTAATTGGGTATTATATACATTTATTTAAATATGATTTTGATAATTAATAAAAAAGTTATTAATGAGTTTGTGTGACAAAAATTTAGATATTGACAAAACCTTATCCAAGCGTATTTTTTTTGAAAAACACAAATTTTTAAACAATCATATCTCAATAACAAGATTATGTAATTTAATTTACCTTCATGTAGTTGTTACACAATTTAATTGAGTATCTAATAATATTTTTATCAAATCAGTGACGTTATTTTTAAATACGTGACAGATGATTCAGTAAATTTCTACAAAATGTCAAATTTTTGTGTTAAATGGCATTAAAACACCTTGTATATTATTACTAATTAATTTCGTGTTAATGCAAAATAATCAATAACTAATTGGGTATAATATACATTTTTGTTATTTACTTTTGATAATTAATGAAAAAGTTATTAATGATTTTGTGTGACAAAAATTTAAAATATTGGCAAAACCTTATCCTTGCGAATTGTTTTGATAAAAAAAAATCATATCTCAAAAACTAGATCATATAAATCAATTTTCTTTTTTGTAATGAATTATCAATTTAATTAACTAAACAAATTAACTTTAATTAAATTGGTATCGTTATTTTTATACCCATGAAAAGTGGTTTAGTAAACATCTATTGGTACTTCACAAAATAAACAATTTTTGTTCAAAAACCAATTAAAAACACCATATATATACTCCATACTTAATAAAGTGTTATTTTAATTTAACCAGTAACTATTAGGGAATATAATTAAATTTATTTCATTAAATTCTGACGATTTAAACAACAGATATCTATAATTTTGTAAAACAAAAACAAGAGAATTTGAAGTTTAATATTCTTTGCAATTGTTATCAGGTATTGGCAATTATTGAAACGGATCGATAAGGTTAATAGCGAATTAATGCCAATTGTCACACAAATAGCCTTAATTTAAGCGTTAATTGAACACATATTGATGGTTGTAATCTCTGACACGCCAATATCGTGATTAATTTTTCGCGTTTCGACAACACGACACCTCCGCCTACAAAACGTTCAATTACAATCTCTTGTAGTATAGTTGCGAGTGGTACGCGAAAGAAGAATTGCTGAGGACGGCGCAACACTCCCTGCTGCCGCGCATCAACCCAATATACATAGATGCAGATTGTCTGCATCCCATCCTCCGCGTGCTCATGGTTGTTTGTGGTCGTGGTCCACGCATACTAGCCGATAACTTTGGTCCGTTTCGAGCGTTATTGATGCCTCGGCCGCTGGTTGGGCATTGTTATTAATTGTGCAATCGAACATTGTATCATCCCACAACACAACACTCCATCCGCCATTGGTAACGCTCAATAATGCAGCTATTCCAAAAGTATGCAACACACATTGCATTCCGGTGTTCTGAGTACTTAGTGTACATGGTACTGAGCCACATGGTGCTCACTCCGTTGAACGCAATGTCTACGTCAATGCATTATCCATTATTCGCCGATGCCACAGTGTAGCCTGCGGGTAAATGCGATTGCGGGGCTCCCGTTCGTCGGAGTGTCGTGGATTTTAGCCCATGTCAAGATTTGCGCGTCGGGCAACATCTGCAGCCAGACGCACCGACATCCAGCTTCCTGTTTATCACGTAGGAAGCATCTTTGCGAGCATATGATTAGCAGTTTCACACGCCGATGTTGCGGCCGTGGTCAAGACGCAGGCCACGGCGACGCCGGATTGGAGAGCGCGCGTGGGCGTTCGAAGTGCATTCTTTATTACTGATTGGCTGCGTGCACTTAAGCGACCGGCGCGCGCGCGCATGTGAACGCTCTTTCTTCAAACGTTCCAACTCAACTCGACTTAAGTCAACTCAACTATTTTAACTATGCGGACTTTTCCAAACGTAAAATAAATATTGGAACAAGCAGCGTAACAAATTGACGACGTTTTGATTAAAAATTAGTTAGACGCTGTGTTACACGTTCAAGACCACTCGGCGTGTTTGTTTTGTGTTGTTGTATCGTGATTTTCTAATATCGAATTTTATTCATACAAAAACTGAGAATTGATGTGACACTTTGAAGTCTCCAAAGTTTAGCGATGCTAAAATGATTTATCGCTTGGTTTGGCCTGGCGTACGCGTGTTATTTATGCGACAAAACAATTTTTTGCGAAATGGAACGCGTGCGACACATTGAACATAGATTCTTACTGGCTTACACCCTCTGCACCCCGTACGTAAGAATGGTAACGAAACTTTTTAGCGACATGTTTTTGACTCTCGACGAGAGTTTCATCGCTGCGCCGGCCGATGGGTTGTTGGCGTTACTTTTTGTGACACTTTTGCCAAAGCTGCAAGCTACTCACCCTGCAGGCCTGCAGCAGGAAGGCAGCTCAACGGCGCGGTTTGATTTATTGTCGAGAGCAAGTACTGAGCGGGTTTGAACGCCATGCTAGGGCGGTTGACCCCGTAACGACTCCGAACGGTTACGGATAAACAAAAAATCGCACGATGCTGTGAAAAAGGTCAATATTTGAGGGTGGAACCTATAGCACTTTGTGCGATTGCACGTTGCACAGTTGTCATCTGGTTTAAATCACGGAGGACAATCAGAATCCTGTTGGATATTGAACATTGATTTTTTTACGTTAGAGATGTGGAGGTCATTTTAAAAATTTGTGAAAAAAAAATTCATTTAGTTACAAAAAGCCTCAAAACTAGTACTTCTAATGATAATATTAAAAAATTATTTTAACAAAAGTTGTTTAGAATTAGATTCCCTACATTTTTTTTAGTAACATTTTTGATAGAAGGCACCAGTTTTCCTGAAATGTCAATAATATGTAGGAAATGATGTCCGAAATGTTAATTTGAACATGTTTTCTAAAACAAAAACAAAGAAAACTGATATTTCTAGTAAAAATATCAAAAAATTATTTAAACAAAAGTTGTTAGGAATTAACTCAGCTATATTTTACCTTAGCAACATTTTTGGTAACTATCACCAGTTTTGCTTGAATGTCAATAATATATAGATACTGAAGTCTGTTAAAGTGATTTTAATCACAACTTTTGAAACAAAAACTTGTAAAACAGGTATTTATAATAAAAATATCAAGAAATTATTTAAATAAAAATTATTTGGAATTAACTAAGCTACATTTTATGTTTTTAAAATTTTTGATAGATAGCGTCAGTTTTGCTAAAATGTTAATAATATATAGGTAATGAAGTTCGGTAATATAAATTTGTGAACATGTTTTTTGAAACAAAAACAAAGAAAACTCATATTTCTAGTAAAAATATCAAAAAATTATTTAAACAAAAGTTGTTTGGAATTAACTAAGCTACAATTTATGTTAGTAACTTTTTTTCATAAATCGCAACAGTTTTCGCAGACACGTTAATAATATATAAAAAATGATGTCTCGAAAAGTAAATTTTATCATAACTTTCTAAAGAAAACCTTATAAAACCTATATTTCTAATAAAAATACCCAAATATTTTAACTAAAGTTGTTTGGAGTTACCTAACCTACAATTTACTCTACTACTAATTTTTTATAGATGTCACTAGTTGTCCCAATACGTAAAACTCAATTAATATTAATTACAAATGAATATTGGCCGTAATTCTTTAAAATAAAATTAAAATTTAATATAATTGATATGTCAAAATAAATTGCACCTAAAATAACAACCCTATAAATGGTAATTCTTCCGGTTTCCAATAAACCGTGTGCAAACATTGCCCATTTGTTGAATGTTGAGATTTTAATTGGAAATTTATCACTATTCCATCCGAACGAGCATTGTTTATAAACGCCGACTATAAAAACCATCCAGCAGAAATCAAATTTCCAATAAATTCGCGTCGTGTAATTACGAAATGACAAAATAGTTGCAATTGTGTATTGGTGCCGGTGCACTATGTTTAAGCAACGCGCATAATTACAATGGCAGCGAATTTATACCAGGCCACATCATTTGTGATGAATCGATTTTCACAATATTGCAAAAGTATAAATAAATCCTACGGTGTGTGGAAATATTTTTCGAATTGTGTGTACTTTGCAAAAATATTTCCATATACTGTTCATGTGAACTTATTGAACAGTTGTTAATTTCGTTGACACAAATGAGAACATGGTTAGTTTTGCTATTTATTACTGAACATCATGTTGTGTTTTTGTTGATTGCCATTTGTGTGTTTTTAGGCATGAATGATTTATAGACAAATTAGTGGAACTCATTAAAGATATTGTGCAAATGTTTAGATAAAAAACTGATTTAAAAAAATATCTATCACTGAATTAAATTGAGACATGAAATCAGATAGGATCTTTATTATTTTGTTTAAAAGATATTTTAAAGATTTTAACTAAAAATGATTTTCTTCATAATATTCAAGATGACTCACGACTATAAACTGTATAAGTATAATAATGTAGAACTTGTGTTTTTTTATTCGCATTTGTTTTCTCAACAAGGAAACACAATGAAATGGAATTTATCACATAATTATTATTTTCTACATTAAGTTATGTATATTTTATAATAATTTGAACATGATATTCTCATGGAAAAAAATAACACTTGAAAATGTATAAAATCTTACGGTTAAATATCCCTCTACTGGAATTCGTTGCTAAGGCTTGTTGATTTCTACCTTAGCAACGGCCTATGTACAATAGTACTCTGACCAATCACAGTTCGTATGGAATATATATTAACTGTATACTTGAACATATATAAAATACCATGTGTACGTGGCACAGCGTTGACTCGGTTGACTCTATGTTCTGACCCACCACAGCGCGTTCAAAACTTGTATTCGCTGAACACTTGAAAATGTATAAAATCTTACGTTCCCCTAC
>JARJDS010000383.1:0-20283 GCA_030264155.1 Atheta pasadenae
GCCGTGGTCGAGGCCGCGATCGCGAAAAGAGAGTGCTGTCTAATAGAAATTGTCCGAAGATTTTCGAGACAATACGAAAGGGTTGGCGGTGCAATGCATGCCTGCGGTATAATTCCAATATTACTCTTGTTTCTGTAATACCAGATGACCAAAAGTTATTTGCTGTGCCAAAACACTTTTACTTTTTCTTTAAAAGTTAAAAGTTAAAAAATCAAATTAATGAAATTAAACAGGCAAATCATCGATAAATATTCCTTGGTTAAGTTTGCTTCTGGTAACCCTAGGTAGGTTTGAACCACGCCGGTCGAACGCACTTTAGAAATGCGAAGAATTAAAAACTAAGTTTACATTGCCGAGAACAAGTACACAACTAAGTTGCTTCAGTTACTTCGGAGTTTTCAGCATTCAGTGCCTCGTGGACGTTTTTCGTAGAAATGTACGGAACCCTGACGTTAGTATAATACTTGTCATTGGCTTTGAAACTTACGCTGTGCAATTTAATCTGTACTCGAGGAAATTGAAATTCTTTGCGAATCCAAGGCGGATTTATTTATTTGACAATTTTGAACGATTCGCTCAATGTTCTCATAAGTCGCGAACAGATCAAGCAGATCGGACAAACCGCAAGCAGCAAGCGCCAAGTTCAAATACTTATTACCTTCATTACTATTCGCATCGGGTAGCGATTTTATGCATTCAATCGTTGGCCATAGAAATACACAGTTAAAACTGTTGCAAGTTGTAACTCGTAGTCGTTGGAAGCTTCAAATCAAAGCATCCAACAGTAACGACAAAAACAATAATCCCGTCCACGACGACGACGGCAAATTAATTACCTGAATCATCTCCGCGTATGGGCGTTGCATAATTATTCGTCATGTTTGCAAAACGCGCTAAATCGCGCGCGCGTGTTTACAGTTGCCCTGCCGCGCTATTATTTCATTATTGTCGATGCAAACGCGACGCAACTTACATATTATTATGGCCGGCAGCGATGTGATTCGTTCGGCGATTTGGTATTTTATGCGACATGTCCACTGCGTTTTCCGCGCCCGACGACGATACGCACTGCTTGTCGTTGTTGCAGTTGCAGTCGCAATCGTACGTTTTCATAGGCATAGGTTTTATTTACTTAGTACTTATTTATTCGTCAGAATGCACCGGTAAAGTTACAGTTAACTAAAACGTACAACTGCAAGCAAGCGCGCGGCGTGGAAATGGTGAAACTGCACCGAGTGGACGTGAGCGAAAAAAGTTTCCAAGACTCGCGTCTTTTTTTTAATATTTTACTTCGCACCGCGAGCACATCGATTCTGCATTATCGACGTATGATGCGTTACTCCGACCTTACTGTATGTAGAATATGCGTAAAAGATAAATAAACTGCGCAACTTGTACAACTGTAAAATAGTAATAGTGGGCACCAACGAATAAAACGAATTTGTGGGAATTATCATAACGATAATAATGACGACGGCGATGTAAGGTGATGTGAAGTGATGTGCTGTGGTCGCGATGAAGTAATGAAACAATCACGAGTCGGTTGACGACCAGCGGCTGAAGTCGTTTCGTAAAATGATACGTGGTCAGTTGAAAAAACGTTGAAACTTGTAATACAACGTCTTGTACGGAGACACAAACTGTGTACATGAACATAAACATGTTAAAAACACAAATGGTGATTTAGTCATGTGGCATCAGCGGCATCAACGAGGAAGCAACGCACGGGCGCAAGAACTTTGCGGCTGCTTTTGCTGCTGCTGTCGCAAAAAGCAAGGTAGGCTTGAAATGTATATTACTCAACTTATCTGACTTTGTCTTTTCGTTGTGACGCGCTCGAAATTCAAACTGGCGCATGCGCAATTGAAATTTAAATTTTTGTTTATCAACTCTTATTGAGTTTCTGATACTTATCCACCGTTGTTAAGTTTGTACCTATTAGTAACTGCACATATTATTATAACCTACATCCTACATCATGTGCTGGTTCTTGGCACTGCTGCAAGGTGTTCTCCATCTAAATTAAATAAACATCAATTACGAACGCGATAATTGACGCAGACAACGGCAATGGAGCGCACTTTTGTCATTTCACGCGTTGCCCGTCGTTCGCCTCGATTTGTTCAAGTCGTTTGTATCCATTATCGTCGTATTTGTGTAGCGCGCGCGCAACTGCTATTTCCAGCGCCTTGCAGCCCAGTCCTCAGATGCAAGATATTGTAATTATTACAATTATTGCCCGCAAGTGGTTTTCCTCGCCCGATAATTTACACACAAGCCCGGCGCGTCGTACGCACGCAACGCGACTAATTATCGCCGCGATGTTAATTAGATGCACGTCATCGGAGTTTGATAATAATTTGAACTTTAGTAGGTTTTACCGTTCAGTTCAGCGGTTCACCATCAGTGCGTTTGAGCTAATGAATTAATGATTTGCACTACAATTATGAACAGATGTTCTCTAATTGCGTTCCTTTACAAGTTAATAAGCGAAAGAGAAAATGGAAACAAATAAGAAGCTATAACCAGAAGTGGGAGAGTTGGAAGACTTATCTAGCACATTGTCAAACGCACAGCAAACATGGAATTTGCGTTCGGCGTTTTCCAGGGATGCGGTGTGATTGTTTTTTTTTTGCTGGCGGTCGCAGCGAAGATTTTTCTTTCGCGGATCGCGCTGCTCCCGCAATACGTCGAATCTGGTCGCGCATCGGGACATGCACGCGCGACTCGTTCGTTTGTTTGATCACCGGTCATTGATGGTGATTGGTTGTTGGCGTTATTTGTTGCGACCGCGTGCACGGCGCAGCAGTACAAATAAGCAACGCGCCACATCGATGTATGGTACGATGCAGGATCAGCGCACTGGTCCTGCGCGACAGCCAGCGACTTAAACTGAAAGTTACGACATCTTCGCCGGACGAAAGCAAATGGTATTGAATGCGTCCACGCGGTGTGCAGCTAAATGAATAATAAGACGTGCCAGTCGGACACTGGTACCATGCACAAGCCTTTATAGGGATCTCCTCAATGGTCGATGCAAAAAAATTCCCCGGCAATTATCTGTTATTTATTGCGCAGGACAATGGCTAATTAGTTGTGATTTTCATTTGTTGCGATACCAGTTGGTTACCAGTTGCCAGTACCATTTGCATTAGCTTTTATTGGCCACTCTAGCGAGTACTGGCTGGTGGATGTTGGTCTTGGTTGGAACTGATCCTGCTGATGCCGATCACGACGAGTGCATCTCCACTGCATAATTTCTTCGCGCGCAAATTATTATTCAATATTTTTCCGCACGCCGCGCCGGCACGCTAATAATAGACATAAGCGGCGGATAAATTTTATATTATTAGTAAGTGATACGCGTTAGAGGTGAAAAGCAAAGTGCGAAAAACGCGCCGTTAATGGTCGGTTGCGTCCGGACGCTTTTGAACTGCCACCGATACGTGCGTTACCCACGATTGGTGATTAATTATAGAGATTGCGATCGGCACAGCGAACGACCACAACAAACAACGCCAAACAACAACATTATAACATTACACCGACGATTACATGGAACGACTGCGAGCGACGCGGCGAACACCAACGAGATCGGTGCAGTTTGCTGCACTCTTGGGCTCGTTACACATCGAAACGAAAACGAAAACCTTCTCGTACACGCCGCCACGCCGCAAAGTGTGAATTTAAATTGTGCGAGCGCGCGTCTGCTTCGCCTCCGTCGTTCCGGGGCAATACTCGCCTTCGCCATTTATGCAGACCCGATCACCAGATGAAATTGTAAATTGTAATGAAATTGTCTATCGAAGGTTGCTCGTCAATTATCGGGCCCACGTAATTATTGCATGTGTTTACTGATCTTTCTTTTAATGGCGATGTTAATTACGACAGTGTTCGAACTAAACACCGTTTAATTGAATGCTGAACAAATGTTACACTAAACCCACAACTTTTGTTGTTATTTTCAAAAGTAAAGAAAGCTTGCTTTGCCGACTTATGTCTTCGGTGAATTTTGAAATGTTGCAAATATCACACCCGGTACAACCGGTATAAGTGTGAATTGCGATGTGTCCTATTATTACTTGTTATAGGGGCACGGCTGTATGAGTGCGCGTATGTGAAAGTTGCGATTCGCTGCGATCCATTAAGAAAATTATGATGGAAAATGTGTGCACGTTCATACCTCTTCGGCCAGCTAGCGCTGTTAACATGCATACGAGTAGTTTAACTTCCATGCGCTCCGCTACGTGCTCGTCCGCATTAGCGCTTCGTTGTTTTATAAATGTGCGTTCAGGCATGTAACAGTTAGGTGACGATAACGCCGCGTTTTTCATCATGGAAACCTTGCGAGTCGCTAGAGAAACGAGACTTTTCGCATCATGTGCTAGCCTAGCATTCACCTTTAGTGCTACATCGTTTTCGTTCGACGCGCATTACACGCATCTGCAGATTTACAGCGGAATGCTTACTGGTTAATTCCAATTATTTATTTTCTACGAAATATGTAAGCCTGTATTTTGAACGGAATTTGAAAGTTAATTTTGTATAAAATTAGATTGGATAAAAGTTGCAGATTTGCAGGTTGGTAATCTTCGCCACCTTGGTGCGCAATATGCATCATCGCATCGCATTGTATGGCAGATAATGCGCTGATGCACCGAAGTGCAAGCCCAAGTACATCAACGGCGCTGGGCTGGTCGTAGTGTTAGGTAGTCGCAGTTATTGTGTGTTGTATTAAAGGCGAGCATTATTATTACCGTCAGGGCAATCATCATCAACGCCCGGCTGATTTTTGTCGGTGCCCTTGCGCCTTCGCCGGTACAGCGCCGCGTATCTTTTGATGGGGGCCGGAATGAGAATTTCATTCTCGGCTTGGGTTGCGATGCGATGCGCTCGCTTGCTTTTCTTTCGCTACTTGCAAGAATGAGGCCTGTCATAATAACGCCGGGCAACTCGCATCCTAAATTCGTCCGCATCGTCCTGGGAACCGGGGGAGACGCCGCGACCGCGTTCCCAACAAAAGCCGCCCAAGATTCGCGCGCACACGCACACATACGCGCCCCGCCGGCGGTTTATTATTTCGCAATAATAAACAGTGAATCGGCGTTTTTCGGTTTTCAATAGCCGCGGCGGCGCGATGCGCGCCGAGACGCTACTCCGATATCGGCGCACCAACGTCAATAATGACCATCGATATACAAACTCATCGAGCCTCATCGCTTTATTTATTATTATTATTATTATTATCGTTATTATTATCATCGTCATCGCGTTATGGCCATTCGTCTTCGACGTGCAGACCTGCATTGCTGCTGTGTTCAATTTATCATTTAAGTTGACTATCCATTTCCAAATAAAGTGTAAAATAGATGTACGAGTGCAGAGTGCAATTAATAAAAAAATAAATGTATTTTTGGTTTCAGGCCCCGTCAATGGACGTACATGGATGAACGGTCATGCGAATAAGGCGGAAGACAAACAATCAACGTTATCGAGGTGAGAATGCGGCAAATAATTAGCGCAATCTTTAACAACGCTTTAACCACGTTTCACTTCCCTTTTTGGGCCGTGCGCCGTGATTTCGTCCGGCATGATTACACGCGATTCGAAGCAATTTAAAAAGGAAAACATCGAAAGCTCAACATAAAAAGCTCAACTCACGTCCGCGCCGCACCGCGTTGCATGTAATAGGTTTCGCTATAACACCGTGATCCGAAGCGGACTCGTTAAAGATTACACTAGGTCACGGCTGTGGGAAATCTCCGGCCCTTGCGGTCGACCCTCTCTCGATCATTTGTCTACAATTTAATAATTGCACGAACGCAACAACTCGCCACGACGTTTACGAGCGCGGGGGGCAGCGCATAGGAAGCGCGAAGCATCATCCTCCTTCGAGTCGCTTCGAATTGCGGGCGAGACGGAAGAACGCTAGACGAAATCGCTGCCAGATCACAATCGTATGACGTTATTGTTGTCTTATTCTTGCGCGCTTGCGCAACAATTACGCCTGGCTGGTCTGGCCAACAACGACGCAAAAAGATCGCAAGAAAAAATGGTTAATTAGCAATTACGAGAATTACGAGAAGGAGTAATGGGAGTAATGGATGTAATTTTTAATGTCCTGTGGAGTTACACCGTAATTAACTTTTTTCTGCCCTTTGTTATCTGGTCGCGTATTTATATTTCGCGCTGTGTGGGTAAATCTCGGCCAGTACACAAATCGAAAAGGTGCAAAACTAGCATTTGTGTGATGCTCTTCACTGGATTTGAATAGATTCTTTCATATTGTGCGATGTGCGCGTCCATCGAATGCGCATCGGACGAAAACTACCTAATTGAAGTGCCAGGCGCATTACACCTCGCTTGCTAACCAGAAATAATAAACAGCATTTCTGGTTAGATTCTTGAAGTCTTCCAAGTCTTGAACGAATAGTTGAGCACCAGTATGTACCCAATAACTACGGCGCTTCTTTAGTACACTCTTTAGACATGTTTTTTTTACATTTTTAACATTTTTTCACCTAGAACTTCTTTTAGGGGAAGTAAGGATATATTTTAAAACCGCGTGCAAACCACGCATGTGCATTTTAAAACTTCGCTTTCCATTAGAGGTTTTAAATATTAACTGCACACGTATTGTACAACGCGCACGAAAGACGCGATAAGGAAGAAACAATCCCAAACAGCCGGCGTAATTTTCCTTGGCAAGGCAGGCAGAGTTGTGATTATTTCGAGTTTCATTCGATTGCTCTTAGAGCGTGCACACGTGAGGGAATCTCGCACATCAAATTATACTTCCTGAATGATCCCACCCATAATCTCAGTCTAAATTTAAACCAGCGCATGCGCAATATTTTCGACGGAGTAAAATATCGGTAATTTTACTTTAACTTTATTTTGTTTTAAATTTATCAAGATAAATATTGAATCCCAAATAAATCCAATCATTTTTCTTTGACAAAAATTTTTCATCATTCCAAGATGTCCTTACTGCGTTCTTTCATTCCTCAGCTATTTCCTTGATGGCGGTACCGAACGTAAAGCGCCGCATACATTCATCACGTGACTCGTCCGTTTTAGCACGTTTATAGCTATCCATGTGTTTGTTAACTAATAATAATTGGTCAACGCCAATCTCGTAGTTTGTGAAGTTGTCGTGCGAAGATTCTAAAATTGCACGGCGTTTCCGAAACTCATGAATCTGCGATTGTAAGTCCTGACAGTCTCGCACTGTACTGCTGATATTATCCTTCAGTTTCTGATAATACTTGCCCACCTCATCCGAGGTGCTGCTCAGCTTCTGAAGACTTTGTGCGGCTAATAACACGTTGCTTTTGTTCGCTTCAATATCGCGCCGTTTGCGTGATAGGCGCTGCTGTAGGATGTCCAATTGAACATCGATGTCCTTCTTGCAGGGCATAGGCTGACGATGGTGAACCAGGCGCGTCTGGAAGTTCTTGCGGAACGTTTTTAAGTCGCCAGCTAAGACGAACAGGAAGAAGACTATGCAGGCGGCGGTTGTCACTACCACGAATAAAAACGAGAGGAACATCTTGATGATGTTTATGATTCAATGTAAAATTTGTTTTAATTTTGTAATTTCGGGGGTTCGTTTACCAAAAAATAGGAAAATTTGTATGTGTGAGGTCTCCCTGTCGTCGTCGAATTTGGATGATTGCCAATTTTTGTTTGACATTTTATATGACGCTGATATAGTTACCAAAATAGTTGAATAACAATCATACATAAAAATGAATCGTGAAAGCTGGGAACTAATCGTTTGAACAATTCTTCAAAATGACTTAAAGGCGTAAATCATTTGAAATGGTTAACAATAATTTGTCCTGTTAACACCGTAATATTTACATTTGCATTTGAATTGCACTGTGGCCTGTGGCAGCGCCGGAGAAGCCATTTTCTCATTGCTGGAAGTTCATCGCTGCATATCAGCTGAAATACAGCGCGCAGTTCGCGAAAGCGTTTTATTCGGACGCAATTTATTCGTCGATTGTTCGCGCACTTGAGATTTATACGTCATAATCGTCGATCGCCAGCGCTTGATTTATAAACGAACGAATTTATCAGCGTCCGTGCGAACATCGAAGCATTATAATCCGGCCCTCAACGATTTATCGATTTCATTAGAGAACTTTGAACTTCAATAGATGCATAAAGTTGGGAACAATTTGTATGCGTTCTGGCGCGCGAACTCTTCCGCTAGCGCCCCCACACCCTCCCGCGCTTTTTTCTCGCTGTGATGAATGCGTTCGGTACTGTTCTCTTGATAGAATCATGTGTGGTTTCAGGTACTGCACCACGGAGCGACAGCGCAGCCAGCAGAACAACTACCAGGCGGTGAAGCGAGCATGTCGCGAGCGAGGATCGCTCTTCGACGATCCGGACTTCCCGCCCGGACCACGTGCACTCTACCACCACAAGAAGCCGCCCCTCAATCCCATCGTCTGGATGAGACCTCACGTAAGTGGAAAGCGAAAACGCGGATTTAGCCTGCTCGGCAAATTAGGCAAATACAGCGCGCGCGAGCGATACCTTCGATTTACGTAACAATTTGGAGTTTAATTAAAATGAACAAAACTGGTAATTAAGCCAATTAATTCGGCGTGCTCACGATCCCGCAAACAAATGGACGAACAAACAAGCGCAACTGTCTCGGAGAGCTGGAATGTTTCAATGTGTTCGCGCCGGCGTCCGAAAGAATGAAAGCAAGTATAATCAGAGAACACGAATTGAATTACAACGCGCGCGTTGCTTGCGCGCATCGCGCTGAATTCACGTGTAACAAACGCAGATGGTTTTAATTTCGCAATTGCACAATCGCAATCTGTAAGAATGTTCGCTTTCAATGGTTTTTCTTCTACTCGTACTTATCGTTTTGTATAATTTTATTTCGTTTTGTGCTTCATATCGTTCAGCACAAGCCGCCTGGCTGGCTGGCTGCCTTGCTGCCGCTTTTTTCGTTATTTACTGTTACAGGCTCAGATGTATCTATTCTAATTATTCTTTGCAATTCTGCCTCTTTTTTGCGCTCCTCCGTCTTGGTCGCGTTCGCCGCATCGCAACGCCGCGAACGCTGCATAAATGCTGCGAGAATGTTTTTCGAAAAGTGCAAGTTCTTGTACGCAAATTGTACACAAATCAACGTGCAACTATCTGTTCCTCTTAATGACAGTTCTGTTCGGTTATTACCGTCCGCCGTTCTCGCTCGCATTGTGCGGCTTCGCCGGCGCATTGTGAGGCGGATGTTACACGAAGAGCCCCGTAATGCACTCGAGTTTGTATGAACTTTATTCATTCATACGTGAGATGCCTCGACGAGGTACCAAATTATTTGCGTTTAATGCCAGTGTTCGTCAGTTTTACTTTTCGAACTAACCAATATCTGTGCGTATGTGTGCCTAACGAGGAAATTGTGTTCGTAGGTTCATTGCAACCGAAAGTTTATTGCATTAGTAACACTTTTTACTGCGCAAGAAAGAAGTGAGAAGTAATTATGAAGAAACCGGAAGCGCCGAAGACGCTGAAGACATTGAACAATTTTACTCTTCATGCATGCTTTTGTTGTTGTGTTGAATATGTTCATGCATTTTATGCAAGTATTTCACTTTTAATTTGTTATGCATTCAAGAATCAAGAAGATTTCCGCGGTAAGTATACGGTGTGGATGGGAAGCGCGATGCATGTTTTTCTTTTCTTTTCTTGATTTGGGAGCACAAATGGCACAAGGGCACAGTAACATTCGGCGAGTTCGGAAAGTAAACAATTACAATAAACAAAGGTTGACACGCGATACCAGGAAAGCGTGATTGCATTTCATTATTTTGTCATTTAGTTACGAGTGATCGTGTTACAGAAATGAAATGTGTTGAATTACACCTGTGACTGCGGCGCACCGCCACACTTTCCTGCTATGTTTCCGTCTTTCACAATTTCGGTCCTGGCCGCCCAGCCTGCAGCCGTCCATTTTGATAGAATTCCGTATGAATGAATGAAGCCATAATTTGAATGAAACCGAACTAGTTATTGAATTACTCTCGAGCAGCGAGAACACAAAGAGAAAGGAAAGTATACACCACCGCGTGAGCCGCGAGCCCAGCCGCTGAGAAATGAAGAAATAGAATGCACAAACGCATATTTACGTTCCGAATATGATAAATTGTTATTAGATGCGGTCGTGCGCTTATTATATCGTCATTTGTGATAGGCCGTGTGTTATTTTGTGCTCGCCTCTATTCGGTGCCGATGCCGGTGCCGTGCCGTGCATATTTTCCCGTGACCCAGTTCAAAAGTATCATAAAACCGTTTGTTCGCTCCGTTTCTACCTTCGTACTTTAATGTCTTTAGCTCTTTGCGCTCTTTGGCTTTGCTTGCTTGGGCTCTTCGCGAGTCGTTAGTCTGCGCTCGCGCTCATTCCGAAATGCCGAATGCCATGTGCTTCCGTACTGGTATGTATAACACAACAATGTTGCGCTCTTTCTCGCCCAGAATGCATGAAGAAAGTCTCTTACTTAATCTCTGTGTGTGAAAATGTTAGACTTAACTTTGACCCGACACACTCGCCGCGGCCGATTCGCCGCTACTCCAACTCCGACTTGTCTTCGCGTTTCTAACGTTTCTTTCTTTGTGCACACGCACATTCCGGCGGCAATTGATCTCTCCGAAGCTCACTGTGTCAAAAAGGCCGGCGGCGTTGGTTGCGCATTGTTTACAACTGTAGTGCAATTAGTACCCTCCTAACAAAACTAATCTAAGGTACGGAACTGCTTGTTTGTTTGTAGGAAATGTGCCAAAGACCGAAGTTCATCAGCGAGAACCCCAACGATCTGTTGCGCTTCGCTGTGGAGAGTGGCGAATTGGGCGACCAGTGGTTGTTGGCAGCAGTTGCTTCGCTGGCCCTTACACCCCGGTTCCTAGATAGGGTTGTACCACCGGATCAAGGCTTTGACAACTCTAGTGGATACTGCGGTGTCTTTCGGTAGGTATAGATTAGAACGTCTATGACATAATTTGCAAAAATGCGGAAATCATTTATTACCAAATTTGGCCTCGCAATGAAAAGTCGCGGGACACAGTGAAACAATAGACGAGTCTCATCGCGGATGCGCAACACGCATCGTCAGCGATCTTCGCTCGTCCGATAGTTATCGACTGAGATTATTCCCGGCCGATAAACGGTTTTTATCTCCAACGCCAGGCGTCTAATACGGTTGCGTACTGAGCGTGCAGAATGTGCAACGCACCGGCATTCTATCGTCCCATTGTGAATCTAATAAATACGATGCTTTCGCGCTCGTATTTCACCGACTTATGGCTGGCCCTATGAATAAGTCAATTATTGCAATACGCCGCCTGCAATATTCCGGCTATTCCGGCGTGCGCAATGGACGCACCGACGAAGAAGTTAACAATAGCGCGGGCCTGATATTGCCGGTAATACGCAGGACGCGAGCACACCGTCTGTTCGCAGGCGAGTTTTCGCTATGCGCGCCGCGGCATCATTACTGTGATACATGAGAACAATTCAATCGCGCGACATGTGCGAACACCCGGTGCAAAAATCGCCGATGCACGATGCGTTAGGTGAAAAGTGTAGATAACTTGCCGCGACCGCGAGGAGGCTAGCCGGCCGGCGCGGAAAAAATGATGAGATATTTACCATTGTGCCCGGTTGTCGATAGCCGGCCACGGCCCGACGCGCTCAGCGGCGTTTCCGCGCGGTTGTAAACCAGCCGCCGAACTGTGTTGCGACGTCAGTAGTCAGTCTGTAGATCAGAAAATCTTCCTCGCTATGCGTACAAGATGTTTGCCTCCGGAGTAAATAATAGACGACGGCTGGATGTGGCGGTGGACGTGGAGACGTCCGCGCAGAAGCTCCTGGCTCGGTGCGTCGTGCAATAACTTACGCTTCGCGCGCCGCATTGGAAATTCTGATGAGCTTCGATGCTTTATCGCAATTCATCAGGCGGGCGCAAAAAAACGCGAGCCCGAAACGTCTTCGGACGTTTCTATTAGCAAATAAACAATAATAAATAATATCGGGTGCGGCGCGCCGAAGACGTTCGCGACGCGCAAAAACGCGTACGCGTTCGAAATTGAGCGCGCCGCAGGTCGAACCCAAGCAATGCAAGAAACACAACAGGTAAAGTACTTGTTGTATTTGTATGTAATATTAATATCGTCATATAAGGGCAGCATTAAGATTTTCAATATAGATCTCAGTGTGGCATGGCGTGTCCGCATTTTTTCGCTTTGCAGCAACCAGCAACATTACACAAAACTTATATTTAATGTATGTCGGATATTTGCATTTCCCATTTCGTTTTTCGATATTTACATGATGCCCTCTTCTTCACTTAACGTGCATAATGCTAATTTACATTTTCCAGTGCGGCATTTAAAATTCGAGCGTTGATACAGTCGTGGGAGATTCGCCCGTGTTTAATCCGACTCTTCACCGTCCCATTTCGTTCTTTATACATGTTATTATTGCTATTATGGGCCAATTGTCATTCTGGTCGTATGGGCATGTTTTTGTGGATGCGCCTACAAGATGTTTATATGACTATTCCTTATTTCATTATAATATAACAAGATCGCGAGTATAATTTTGTCATTAAATTGAATTCGAAGTGCGCGCAGTGCGCGTGGTGGTAAAAAGTCTCGCGAAATAAATTCAAATGTGCAATTGGACCTGGACGAGCGTGTTAAAAGCCAATACACGTTTCGTTTATTTTTGTTGTTATAAGGAGCGTTGTCTTAACGTTAGCTTGTGCAGCGTTATTGTGGAAGCAATAAAAGCGCATTTTAATTGGGAAAAATCGCGCGTTGGCGGCACATCGTTTCGACGTTTCGCACTTCGTATATTACGCCGCCGCGGTCGTTCTTCGAGCGCATCGTTTCGTCTCGGCATCTCGCCACTCTGTTAACTTGTCGGCGCGAACGGATTACGTTATAGGCAGTATTGGTGGAATTGGCGTAATTTGCGTGGGCTAACCCTCGAGACGTGCATTTTTCTAACGAGAAGATGAGCGTGGTGCCGAGGCTTCTCGCGGAGGTTTAGTTGAGTTGTAGCTTCGTTTATTCCGCATCGAAATCAAATCGTTATAATTGCGAGGAGACGTCCAACCACGACTTATGGCCTCCCCAACAGTTGTTGTGGAAATTGCAATCAAAGGACACATACGAAACTTTTTAAGGAATTAGGGGGCAAATGTCGAAAAAATCGACATTTGCATCGGAACAAAGCAACGATTAGGTTCCCTTCGTGGAAAGAAGGTACCGGAAACTACGTAATTATCTGTATTTACCCCATGCATATATGAATTTGTAGCTAGCTAGGCAATTAGGTGTAATTTACATTTATTAGAACTTGTACGATTCAATTTGTGACGATCAATTACAGAAACTCGAACCGTTGTTGCGCAGCTCGCTTGCGGTTTGCAAGACGAGCTTTCAATAAATCGCGTCTTATGCGATTATTATAACCGACAAGTTAGTTATTTGTTACTTAATTAAGTGGACTGCATTTGAATGCGCGCGCGCACGAGACGAGATGCTTAAGCGGGCGCGCATGCATGATCACCAATCGTTCCGCGAATTTCTTCGGGACCGGCGCAGGAATCGCGAAAAGGCGCCCGATGCCTAGGCAAGCGCGCTAGGCACACGCGCATAAATATGTAGAACACGAGGCATACCGAAACGAGCCCGTGTGTTCTCGTCGTGATGTAATCTATTTATTTATTAATCCTTTGTCTTATCCTTTACGACTTTGTCGTAGCTCGCGATGGCGCGCCGCAGCCACTCATCGGGCCGCTCTCGTTCTATCTAACGCGCTTTAACTATTCAACGCAATTTCTTACATATTCGGGATGCGCCTTGAGCACGAGGACTTCGTCGTCGGCTAGTTAATACACTTTTTGTCCGGTTTTGGGATTTTCGAGTGGTGCGCGCGCGCGCCGAGCTCAACTGATGGCATTGTTAACTAGAATTAATTCCCGCGTGTACGTTGCAAACGTATTGTATGTTTTGCACAAGTATGTTCAATTGGTAGCATTAATTTGCTCTGCTCGGTGGTTAGTTATTCGCCTCCGCGATGCGCGCAGAAAAGCGGACGCCGCCGCGAGAAAATTTACGTGCGGCAGCTACAAGCTGCAGCAAGAGTTGGCGCGCACCGCGGGTCAGCGCATGTGGAATACGCCGGCGACGAAATTCCTTAATTACGTTCACGTGAATAATTAATAAAGTTACGCGCGCACGAACGCAGGCACATCGTCGACGGGCGCGCGGAACGCATAATTCGTGTTCTTATCGCTTGGTGTAGATAATGCGAAGTTTATGTTAAGATGAGTACATGACTACGCCGCGACTACATGCGCGCAAGAAGACCTTTGCATACGAAGCGCATACCGGAGGTTCTAAGTTAGGAACTTAACGAGGAATAACTTTCAGCGTTTTCAGCGAAACAATCTACACAATGGTAGATTGATATCGAAATTCGCTGGCTTGAAAACTTGCTTTTCCGTCAGCGGATGACACCCTATATAAGGGTTGGTTATGCGAACCGGGAAAAGGAGAAAGGAAAGTGATATCTCATACGTGGAATTTCCATTGTGATACCACGGCGATACGCTGGCAGCGAGCGCTCGTTTGTTGTTTGATGAATTTGCGCTTAATAAACGTCGGTATCGATGATTGGGAAGATCTGCAGCGTTGAATGGTAAAGTAAATAAATCGCGAGAGTCATTTTTCACCAGTAGTATCATCAATACCGTGCTGCAGTGCATCAATGTGATGGGTAGATGCAAATTCGCTTGTCATCGGCGACGAATGAATTACCGTGAACTTGACGATAATGAAGAATGCGCTCGAGCACCGCGCTAGACGTTGCGGAATTTCTTCGCACACGACTAGCGTCGCCCCAGCAATGCAAATAAACGAAACTTGACGGTCTCGTTCGGTCCGAAAAGCCGGGACAGGGACACGCTACATGTGAAATGATAAATTATCAATTAATCCGAACGCGAGTTAATTAATTATGTACGTGATCGCGATTTTCGACGTGACGTTCAAGTCGTGCATTCGGCGCGTTTCATTATGGGCACGTACACAGATTCGTACGCGCACTGCATTGCACGAATGGGCATTACGGCGTTGTTGATGAACGCCGCTCCGCGGCTTCTTCTCTTCTTGCGCACTTGCGCTGCTTTCGTCAAAGGCACACAAAAGCCAACCAACAGCCGCGCGCGGAGCCAGAAAAATGCAGTTTTATAAATATACAAAGCACTCTAGGTACAATAATTACTGACATCTAGCTAGATGGATTGATGATGATCTCGGTCGCACAGTGAGTGCAGGAAAGTGGAGCGCGAGTGCGAGAGAAAAGGGCATCGCCATCGTGCGGATGGTGCGGATGAAATCGATAATGCTCACCACTGACCGCTATAAAAAGCAAATGAATGATGACAGCGATGAATCGAACGCACGGCATGGCCAGGCATGCCAAGGCGCGCGAACATTCAGACTCAATTTGCTGTTTGTTTACAGATTTCGATTTTGGCACTTTGGAGAATGGCGGGACATCTTGGTGGATGACCGACTGCCGACATTCAAAGGACGATTGGTCCATTTGCACTGCTCGAACACCACCGAATTTTGGGCGGCTTTATTAGAAAAAGCATACGCCAAGTAAGCATTATTAATTCGAAATCATTTCGAACGATCTAGTAATCGTTTTTTTTTTAGATTTTACGGTTGTTATGAAAATTTGACGCATGGTTCGACGACGCGCGCTCTCCAAGATCTAACAGGTGGCATCGTCCAGAGCTTCGGATTGACGCATCAAGACAGATTTCTCACTTTTCAGGTGCTCAACAGCGCAGTGCCACGTTCTAGTCTACTAATCGCTACGATAGCCGCGGTGAGTTGCATTCAATTTCTGAAAAGCGCGATCCATACGCATCACACATCTCGCGAGACTCGACAAATTCCGTGCGCTATATACAAATAGTACATTTGCACGCCTGTTGCCGCGTCTGCTATCCCGATCCCGATAAGGAGCAATTACAAAGCTACAAAACGCATCCGGCCAATTGGAAAACGAAGCGTCGTGATTAATTAATTATACAGTAATCGGATCTAAGGTCGCTATAAATCATTTTCACCGGCGCGGATTTTTATCCACCGTGCGCGTTCGCTCGTTGATATTCAAGCCAGGCAGCGTCTTTCGCTTGCTGTAATAAATCTGAAATTCCAACGCGTTTCCTTCTGCGTGTACAAAGCCTACATGTAATTCTTTCTTAACATACTAATCTACGAGTACAAACACGTGCATTTCGCTCTTGTCTCACGGCGTCTCCCGGCTGATAACGACTTTAATTATCGCCCAAGACGCTGGAACGGGAAGATCGTGTTGCGATATGTATTTTAACGCTTGGACCCAATTCTGTGTTGCGCAGGAAAAAGATAACAAGCGCCAGCTGCGATTGCGTAATGGTCTGATAACGCAGCACGCTTACAGTGTGACGGGGCTAGCGCGGGTGCGTGGCGCCGGCGGGGAAACTCCACTGGTGCGGCTAAGGAACCCGTGGGCGCGGGGCGAATGGACCGGCCCATGGAGCGAACGCTCCTGGGAGTGGGATGGACTTTCCACCAGAGACAAGGAGCTGCTCAGCGTTCGCGTCACCAACGATGGGGAATTCTGGTACGTCTAATTGTACAGCTTTTGCCAGAATTGGTAAACATTCAATGAATTACAGGATGTCTTTTGATGACTTTGCGCGTCATTTCACACAATTGGACTTAGTCCACGTGGGCCCCGACGATTGGATGATGGAAGCTGCACTGCACTCAAAACAGCCCTGGAGGGCTGTGTTGGCTCGACGGCGTTGGCGAGGTGGTTACAACGCTGGCGGTGGACCAAATTATGTGGAAACGACGGCGATGAATCCGCAATTTCACGTCCAGATACCACGGACGTCTAGCAACAAGTGTCACGTCGTTGTATCCGTGACGCAGCATTACGAGACCAATCCAGCTGATATCAAAAAGAAGAAGCCGCTGTTTGCGATTGGTTTTGCGGTGTATGAAGTTCCGCATTCGATGCAGCGACTGACGCCGCACTTCGTTGCTGAGCAGAAGCCGTTGGATGTGACGAATCACTCTATTGCTAGGGAAGTTGTGACGTTTTTTACCCTTCCGCCAGGCGATTACATCGTCGTGCCGCAAACGAATATTCCTAATTTGGATGGGAAATTTTTGTTGCGGATATTTACCGATGAGCAGAGCAATATCTGGGAGGTGAATGAAGATAATATGGTTATTAGGAATATTTATGCTGAGTTTCAGGAAGAGAGTCACTTGCTGGTAAGTGTCTTAAAACGAAATCTGCTTATCATTTTTTCAAATCCAACCAACAACATTTTTTATAGGCCGAGAATAAGACAATCTTTCCAAAACTTCTACTCAAATACCCACCGGAAGTTGATGCTAGTCAATTGCAAAAGATACTCAAGTCTCATTGGAAGAACTACTTATCTGAAAAACCAACCCTAGAATTGTGCAAAAGTTTAATTATGCTGCGGGATTATAACATCAGTGGGCGGATGAATCTTTTAGATATTCCGGTATTAATGCAGATGTTGCAGTTTTGGAGGGTATGTACTAAATTTAATGGGCTGTCCCAAAACAACCCACTCTAGTTTTTTTAGTTCTTTTAAAAACCAAACAATTTGTTACAGCTTGCGTTACAGAAGTTTGAACGAGGACACAACAGTGGGAAAACTTCTTCGTATAATTTGCGCGCGTTATTATGGGAGGCGGGTTGTACTGTCAGTAACAAAGTTTTAGAATGTCTCGTATTACGTTTCGCCAAAAATCGCGTGTTAACAACTGAAAATTACATCATGGCGATGGTACGACTACATTTAGCGCATGGTAAGTTTTGGTTTTTACGTTGCATCTACATTTCTAATGCGTTTCGTTGCGTTTCATTGCGTTTCATTGCGTTTCATTGCATTTACAGAAAGGTATCATAGCCTGGACACTAAGATGAAAAGCAATCCAATTTCCTTAGAAGAAGTAAGTAATATTCAAGTAATATCTTATGGTAGATCGCAATTCAAGAAATGTTATTAATTGAACTTGTAAATTGAAATTCCAGATGATCCTGATGACCATTTATTCATAATCAAATCGAGAGAGAAACTAATATCAATTAAATATATACAGTATAAGAAAGTAACCAAAGAATTAATTAAAAGTTTGAATATTTATGTGAGAGATGTGAAACGTGCATTCCTTCGAGAGCAACTTTATTATATTATTTTAAGAGTGTCCAAACATACTTGTAAATTAGTCGTAAATCTTTGATTTTTTCAATTTTCTATTTTAATCGCCTATATATTACAATTGCTGCTACGGGCCACTTAAATCGCCGCGCTGCATTGCAATCAACTCGCATGTTGAAAGCTAATATTCATCAAGGCATCTTTTAATACCAAAGATATACGCAGGAAATCAGCTGGTTCTTGGAACTGGCGAAATTCTTGCAAAAGCAATAAAACACCGTATCAGTTTTGACGTCAAGCGCGCCTTTTAAACTGTAATTAATAAGTTAATTTTGTATGGTTCGCACGTGTTGTGATGCGAGAGTGAAATTTGCAGCTATAATGAATACTCATCATGGTTTGTATACCGAATGAAAATAATCAAATGTTAATTATTTCGAAATTTTGGTTCCTACGGTTCTGCAACGTGAACGTAACGCAGATTGAGCAGAGTTATTGTCGATACCTATCTAATTGATTTGTACGAAGAAGCATACAACTGTGTATTTGTTTAAAACATTATGATTTACGTCACGTTTTCGAGCGTTAAAGAATTTAAGTTGCTTTAACACTACGTCATTGTTTGTTTAACATTTTTTGTACCCAACAAAATCTCGAAAGGTAAAAATACAAATTGATTTATTCAATAAACCACGTGGCAATGTCTGGCGACATATAGATTTGTAGACGTGAAACACTGGAATTAAAACAAAACAAACAAATTCCTATTAACTGTCTATACTCGATATAAACCATAAGTTGGCACGTAGTTGGCATTCTTTGTGCTTTTTTATCATCTATTTGTAACTGAAAATAGCTATAATCGGCGTTTTCTTGACGTATGAAATGTGTTAAATAATTTAGATATGCAATATATAGTCGAATAGGTTAGACAGAATATTTGCACGTGTTTTTTCAACAAAAAAACAAACTGGTGATAGACTTGCAATGACTTGATTTTCATGTGTACCGAGGAAGGATCGCACAATTTGGACATTGCGAATATAATTTAACGAAAGTATGAATTGTTTATATAATTTACTAATTATTGCATCATGTTTTAAGCAGTTATATCAAATAACAAACATAGAATTATTTAGCTATGTGAAATACATTATTTATTGTATTTGTTTATATACGCGTAGTGAATTATAGAAGAACTAATAATTTATGTAAAATGATGTACGTTGATATATTTATAAATGCTCCCTTTAAAAGAAATTAAAGTAGACTGAATTTAAACAGAGTTATATGTTGAAATCTATTTGACAATGAGTGAATTTGTTGTTTAAACGTTGGAACGTTTGCGTATTGGAATTCCAGGAAAGTATATGTTATTTTTAAACGTCGCATTCTCAGTTTTGCTTAAAAATTATTCATGATCTACCGCAATAAGAAAACGAGACAACAAGCGCACGAGGACATCTAGATGGTCATTTTACATATACAGGTATGTGGTTTTAAGTTTATTTATTACGGAACACACTATTTTACTATGATTTTGTTGAACTCTTTGTATGGTCTTATAGAAGTCAAGATCACCTTTTATGATTTTATATTCTGCCAGGTTATCTGTTTTCTTGGAATGTTTTATATTTTTGAAAAAAGCATATTTCTTAGATTTTTAAAGAACTCCATTTTGTAAAAAGGGGCGGAGCGTCAAGAATGTGGACCAATTGAAGTCGAAAATGTAAAATATTTAAAAAAATTGTAATATAATAAAATAAACTATTAGTTGTTTGTTTGTAGCTTTCGTAATCATACCGCAAACATGTTCGATAACTTTTTTAACAATTAGAACACATTTCTTAGCTTACCACTTCCATATAGTAATATCCCACTCTGAACCAGTAATTTTTGTTTAACATGGTTTAACACAAGGTACCGACGAAGCGGTGCTTCACATATTCGTAAGGCGCGTGTGGTACAGTGAATACAGAAA